>BJBW01004491.1:143612-175091 GCA_004320125.1 Scolopax mira
CCCCTCGTCCTGTCACTGGGAACCACTGAGAAGAGTCCATCATCTTGGTTCCCCTAAACCCTCAACCCGTCAGGGCAGGGCTGTGGGATGAGAGCTCCCACCCGACCCGCTATGGTTCTGAGAGAGAAAAGGCAACTGTAAAACAGGGGACAGATTAGACAAACTGAGCGGCAGCGGCATCACCAACCACCACCATTTTCAGACATTTTTTCCAGTCTTACATTTTATTTCACTTCTTTTGAATGTGTTTGTCTTACTTGGTCTTGAAAATCAGGACATAATTTTAACAGCACCAGCAGCCCCAGACTTTAATAACCCTGGTTTTGTTTTTCCTTACAAATCCAAGTTAATTCTATGTTTATTAACATATCAGAGGATTGTTAAGAAGGGATTTCCATTATGAAGCATTTACACAGATAAGAGAAAAAGGAATAGGAGTCTTCTTACAATAAAATCCTAACTTAATACTTTACATTCAAATGTCAGGAACAGTCTTCCCCTCTTTCTCTTTTCCTAACAAATAGTCAAAATGAATGTTAATAGTATTTTGTATGAAGCGATAAAACCCATCAATATTTTGTGGTGTACTTAGACTACACTATGAACTTAGAGAAGTTGTGCTTTAAGAAATTATGACATTGGGTTTTACGGCTCTATCTATATTTGGTATGGTGGAGGTTAACAACTCTTTATCTGTTCACTCATATTTCAAATGAAAGAAAGAAAAGGCTTTCCCTCTGTTTGATAGCAGCAAATCTAAAGACTTTTGTTCCAATTTTGTAAAGCTGTAAAAAATATTTAATCTTAGCTATAGCTTTTTTTTTTTTTGTCACTTTTCCACTCCCTGGGAGAGCTTGATCTTATTAAGGGCAGTCTTTTGTAATTCACATGTTATGGGCTTTCCTGGAGTTTGCCTCTTATTACTCTAATGAAGTTCTACTTTTGAATATTGAGGGTGCTCCACACCTTTTAATGGTGTTGTGAGCACTGTACCCACTACTCGCATGTTTTAAATCTATTACAATTTATGATGCAGAGTTAGGGTTTTTCTTCATTATTGGGTTTTCAGCGCCATGTTAATGAGACAGACAATCTCATCAGCAAGGCACAAAAAGATTATTTGTGTCTGAAATTTATTTACAAATGTGATAAATTACATTCGTTCTTATCCTATCTGTGTAATTACAATCGTGTCATCATTAGGCCACTGACTCTCTCTTTCTTTTTCTTTATTCCCCTTCCTTCTCTCTCTGCTTTATTCATCCTTTTGTTCTGCTCATGGAATCCTACCCGGGCCTTGTCAGGACCTGGATGAAAGTGTGGATTTGTGCATCCATTGCAGCTAATGAGAGAATAGCAAGAGATACTGTAAGCCAACAGGAAAACAAACAAACAAACAAACAAAAAAAAAAAAAAAAGAAAACCGAAACCAAACACTGAAGTGTAAAATTAATAGGAATGTGAGGAGACAGTGGTGGACCCTGGAAGGATGTACGGACTTGGGGAACTTTAAATGGGGGAAAATAGTAGCAAAATAGGATGGGAAAGTCAGATAGGGGACTGAAGATTCAGAGCAATGAGAGCATTAAAATATATAATCTTTGACTAAGGAATCTTCATAAGCATTTGTAGTTCTTTAGCAAATCTAATTTTTATCTTCTGTTAATGGCTCAAATTGTGAATGGAGGGATGAGTTTTCTGCAGGTTGGAAGAAAAAGGCTGCAAGAGCACTGGGACTTAGGAGGTCGTCATAGTGTATTTCCCACCAGCCACCTCAGTCAAATGAATCTGGCACCATGGTCTGGGAACACCCATGGAAGATCCCTACTCTCCCTTTTTCACCTACAGTGCCATCTTCTTTTTGTTCCTGAGGACAGCAATGCTGTGTGAAAAAATTTTGAGATTCTGACATCTGGAAAATATAAACACTTGCACATATACAACAACTCCATTTGGTTAAACAAAGAGCAAACAGAAAATTATTTTTCTCAGCGCAGTCTCAAATAGAAGTTTTCCAAAGAACAGATTGCCAGTAAATGTTATTCTCACAAATAATTACTTGTTTTTCAGGAATTCCCCCAAATTTCCTGCTTCATCATCTCCAAAGCATGGTAACCAATGTCAGTGTCCTCCTCCTCCAACCCTTTGCTATGCAGTGCTTGATGGAACTCGTTCCTCTCATTTGTAACTACATAGTTTCAAAATAAAGTTTTAAAACAGAGAAATAATAAAGTGGAGAGGGAGTTTTTGCATGTACAGCATATTTTTTCTTAAAATATTTTGTTACGGGTGTTGAGATACAACAGAACAGACAGTTATCTGTCATCTGAAAAATTAGATTTCAAATTATTTTTACCTCATATCTGACTAAACTCTATGTTTGGATATTTCACTTTGACTATATGCCCAGAAGAAAGTTACACTGAAGGTTGATGCAACAGCAGTTTAACTTTTGATATTTAATCAATATTATACTGGCTGTAATTAAGGTAGAGTAGTATATGTATTCATAAACTACAAGAAATCAGAACAGTTGAAAACCTCCATAAACAGCCTTTTTTTTTTTTTTCTTCAATATTTCTATATTTCAGTGATAGCATTTGACTGAAACGGGAACAGCAAGGTTTTGGACACTGCTCAGCACCTGATGCATCCAGAAACAGGTGTATTAATGTATTTGTCCCTAGTATTCAGAATTAAGGAACTGGAAATCCCTCCTGTCTGGGCTTCTCTTTCATGTCACTAACTGAACTACGTTGGGCCAGATGTGACACTGAGATATAAGTCAAGCTTGTCACACGGGGAAGCTCCCTAAAACATCTAGTCATTCACCTTTAAAGGAAAATGCACTTTCTTTGTTATCTGCCCGTGCAGTGCTAACAACTGGCTGGTTCCTTCATGCTTCAATTCAGTTCCGTAATTTATCTCTGCCAAGAGGCAGATTGTCACTGAAAACTATCTACATTTAGTTGCCTTCCTGTGATGTCTTTCCGGGCTTGGGACAATGAGTAGATTTATTTTGAAGCGTGAATACAGAGTTTCATTCGTGTTTGCCTTATGTGGTCTGGTATGAGACGCAGTTATGGGCCAGTAAGAGTTAAATTATTTCAATAACTTGGCAGGTTTTGTCTGGCTCTGTTAAATGGACCACTGATTTTCTAGTGGGCACAAAACCAGACAAACATATGGAGAACATTTATAGGCAATCAGTACACTTACACATAATTTGAGTATCTCAGCTGACTAATGAGGGACAGACTTAAAGCCAGAGATTTCCAAGCTGTTGTCCATCCTGAGATCACAAACTGCTGTTTCAGAAGACTTGTCTTTTATGAATCTATTGGACCAAATAAATTAAAGCCAACCATGTGTTCATACGTTTCTTAGGCTCTGTGAGGTTCACACTCATTAGCATTTTAGTTTAGATCGGGACTATGCTTTTGAAATTAATTATCTTCACTTAACTGTGCTTTGCCTCGTATCGCACAATGGTCTCAGTTTTCTTTTGAAAGAAACTGAAGCAGAGGATGTGCAGCAACGAGTGTGTACGCCACACGACTACGCTCACTAGGCTAGAACGAGCACAAAACAGCAAGCCCCCGTCCCAAAACAGGGCTGCTGTGGATGGTGTGTGCAGCCAGGCCTCGGCTCCTCTTGTTTCACTCTTTTTCTGTTGCTCTGTGTGTTGCTTGTGCGCTGTGAAACATGAGTGAAAAAGAGAACTGTTCCTTTCTTAGCTTCCATTCGGGAAGTATTGTACTCAGATTAACAATTACTGGATTTACATGGAAATGGGTCAATACCACAGCGACTACTACAATCTTTCAGTAAAGTACCTATAGAACTAAATTCAGGAAGGTCCATTTACAGAGTAGTTTTTGTTTAAGTAAGAAAAGCATAGAAATGTGATCTAAAGTCATCTGTCATTAATAAGTAAAAGTCTGGTCCTACCCTGGCACAAGTCAATCTTAAATGGCTTTTACTCTTAATTGTAGTTTTGGTGGTCTGGGTGAGCTAATGAAGGAATTGACACTCTAATTAGTTCCTCGTACTATGTTAGTTGCAATAGGTAACTTTACTTCTTCTTCCATGACACCTCTGTAGAAAAGCACTTAATAATTTGTCACATGTTGCTCAAGAGAGATGGAAGCTGATAGGTTGGTAAGATGACTTTTCTGCTTTTTCAAAATCATCTGTTAATTCTGGATGCCTGCTTGCCACTACTTAACACTGTATTTCCTTAACAATGCACGTGGGTGATGTGAAGCGATGCCCAGCCATCTCACTGGGGTTTGGGAACAAATTTGGAAACTGGGTAAACAATAGATGTCCCAGATTTTGTCTGAGCAACTCGGACATAGTGGTTTTGGAGTCCTCCCTTACAACCTTCTGGCAGACAGTCCTGGAGCACTCCTGCTGTCACGGTCTCGAGAATGCAGTTGCTGTCTTCCCGCTTCTCTCTGAGTTATTTAAGCAAAACACTGTGTTTTCCTGCTTCTGGCTGCTGCTCACCATGTGCCTGTTTTTGCTGATGTTAAACACGTTAAGATAACAGGCTTATCTAGTTTTAGGGCACTGTACGATACCACCTTGCCAATGCCCAAGAGGAGGAACATCTCTTGCAAATGTCATCCTGGCAATGCTGATTGTTTCACTTTGTCCTAGAAAAATGCATCAAAGCATTTTTGGATGAGCTGTTGGACTGCAGAATTGAACTTCTATTAGCCAGTTAATTATTCCTGAGGCACTGCCAGTGGCTGGAGCTGGGATACAGCATCTCTCAGGTGCCTGGAATTGTCAGGTGCAGTAGAAAATGGGAGCCTCCTGACGCTGACATGGTTGTGCACTTCACCTGTGCTGCGCTCATCCCACCGTCCCATCACTTACTGTCACCTGCTGCCTGCAGAAAGTGTATGGTGCAATTAGACTGTATCCTGGAATTATTCTTATATTAAGAAGAATTGTATAATTTGTATTACAAATCCCTATTAGAAATTATAAACCCTAACTTGTATAATAAGGCTACTATATTATATCTTTGGAAGAAAATTGTATTTGATGGAGAAATTATGAAACTCCTGAGATCTCCATAGGTTTTTAAGTCTTCCTTGACTTCAGTTGCTTCCCATCCCCCAGCTTATTACCTTGGAGAGGAGGAAGAGACCCTTTAAATGTGAAAAATTAATTCACTCCGGGATTGTTATCCCATTTTCTCTCCTTTTAAAGCTGCTCTGGCTGAAGAAGAAGAAGAAGGAATAGTTCCTCTGCTGTTTTTATGACTGTATGCTAATTCATTAATTATCTTGGCATCCACCATGGAGGAATCTTGGTGCATAAAACGGCAGCCTTTGATGTTCAAGAAATTCCATACTCTTTGATACTGAATACAATAGGAAGGACATTATGTGGAATAATACAGTCGCATATAAACTGAATAATACAATCACTTAGTGAGTGAGCCTTTTGTGTCCCTTTCAGGATTCAGCTTAAAAGATGATCTACATGAAAGTTATTTCAGAAACTTATATCAGAAATTTTAGTTTAAGTAAATATACTATAGAGAAGAACAGAGAAGGAGAAACTATGAATATCGAATAGCAATGTGTTACTATTGCTATAGCAAAATAAAACTCCTAGTAATTCCCTGTTTCTTGTGTTAAAATATGCTCTTGCTGCCTTTTCAATTTAGCAGAGCTCATTCTGTATTTCTTTTTTCTTTTTTTTTTTTTTTGTACAAAATTGTGCCACAAGTAGTATTCTAATGAAAAAAAAGCCACTTCAGATTCTTAATCTGTGCAGGAACTAATACCAAAATTAACACTTCATTGTGAACTCTTGCTGTAGTGTTGACAACTCAGGTGAGCTATGTAGAGAAAGACATTGAGGTCTGAAAAATATCAAATCCAAGGTCTAAAATGACACTTTGCCATTTAGTTTCTACAGAATTTATTTTCTGTAGTTAGTAACTGAATCCACATCAGTTAGATCTTGGTTTTTTAACGTCAGGCTTTCTCCAAAGCAGTGAGTCTGTGCAGATCTTTGCTGTGTCACAGTCCATTTAAAACAAAATGGCACGGGTCTGTGACACAATGAGAAATGTATAGGTAGCACAGGACAAAACCAAATGAGCCAAGAAAGCAAAAGCATGAAAGAGACATGAAGGAAAATCTAACACAGTGTTAAAAATTGCAGTGAGCTACCATTCTTTGTAAGATTTAATTTTTCCCAAATTAAAAAGTCCCCCTGGATCAATATTACAGATCATTCAGTGAAGCTCAGCAGACATTCTTGGGGGAAGGATATGTTTATTTTATACAGAACACTTAATTTTGTCCATTTCTAATATCTTATTTTTGGGGAAGAATGTTGTTTAAACTTTTGCATATTCAGCTCTATTTTACCAGTCTCAGTTAAAATATCATCTGTAGTTAGGAAAAATAACTGGAGTATCTACATATATAACTAGAATATCTACATATATAACACAAATCTCCACAAATCCCATGGAGAATAGGACAGTACATGCCTTGTGAGCACAAAATTTACTTCTGGAATGCTCTCTAACCTGATATTAAGGTGGCATTATGTGTCCAGTATGAGAGTTTGAAATATTAATTTTAGTCTACTGGTAAAAAATAATAATATGCATTTAGAATAAGATTTAGAAAGAAATTTATACAATACATAAAGTGTTCTATCTGTGAAAAGAAGAAATAGCTCTAGATATTGGAGTAGAGAATTGGAGAAAATTGTCTTGAAGCTGGACCACCAGGATTTGGCAGAAGGAAGTGCCAGTATGGACTCTACCCTGTTTGGTGGGCACTTAGGTGCTGCGCTCATACCGTCTATAGACACCTACATTTAGGCATTTTAATATTAATGGGAATTCCACACCTTGCCTTAACATTGTATGAGTTTAATATTCTCACAAACACGCTGGGAGAAAATAGAAAAAGGAAAAAAAAGCCATCCTTTCTTCCATGCTTTTTTAACCACCCCCAATTTCTCTCTGCTAATCTGAATTATTCTTAAGGACAATATTCATACCGCGTAGTCTCACTGTCCCTGTTGAGTGCATTGAAAACAAATTGGTTCCTGACAGATTTCTGCAGGGAGTGACACAGAACGTGGGCTGCCTCTGGTGCCAAAGTTTACACAATATGAATCTCTTTCCTCTCCTTTCCTCCCATGAAGGAAGCAGTTGATAGATTTTATTTCTGAGAAGAAAGAAGTTATTGTTCAGGGACGAATAGAGCTGAAGAATTTTGAAAATAAATGGTGAAGTACTTAAAGCCATTTTTGGGGGGTGAGATACTTTTTAAACTCCTTTGAAGCCAATGTCATGGGTGTAAATGAGTATTCCTGTCACTTATAATGAGGCCATAAACACAACCGGTTGAAAATAGTCTTCTTTCAATTCCCCAAAGAACCATGTTGACTCAATAGCTGCTTTTAAATGATAAAAACGTTTCTCTTTCCCACTGCCTATATCGTTACAAATAAACATGAAACAGTGAGTGGCAAGCACGATTATGAAACTCTTGACAGGTGTACGGACTGAGCGGAGCACCAGGATTATTTAGATTTCAGGAAAATGCAGCAACCATTTCCATTAAAACATATCCTTCTACTCACCAGATGCAGATCAACACAGGTAGAATTGTGCTGGCAGGCGTTGGTCGCGCAGTCATCGATGTCCTGGTCGCATTTCAGCCCCGCATATCCCGGGTTGCACAAACAGTAGAAGCCATCGACAACTGTAACAGAGAGAGCATTCCAGCACGGAGGGTCTTTCAGAAGAAGTGAAATGAGGTGAGCTGCACTTATGACTACAATCTGGAGAAGACCTGGACTGGCTTTACCTCAAAGATGTGGACACGTTAAAAAATGGAAATAAACGAAATGCAGTATCTCAAAACACCTTTCCAATAGGAAAGCAGATCCATGTACTGTGTTTTACCTAAACAATTCAAATATTTTGATGTAAGAATTATAAATCAACGACCCATTATTAGCTTCTGAAAAAGAAATGCCATCTTACAAGCTAATGAGTAATTTTCTATCACAAAACTGCACATAAAGTGCATATGATTTTATCTTTGATATTGTGCCCAAATGAGATGAAACAGTTAAACATTGGTTTATTGGCTTGGGATGTGGGGTTTTTTTTGTTTTTTTTTTTCTTTTTGTAAGGAATGCATTGTTATACCACTATATTAAAGGAAAACTTGCTTGGGTTGAATTTGGCAACCCAACCTGTGATGTATTTCCACGCTTCATTTTAATCTTAAGCTAATGATAAGAATCCCCTCACTTTTTCATCACTAATGGTCCAAATGGAGAGAAATCTTTAGAGTGCTACGTGCTATGCATGGAAAGATAGAATTCTTAAAGCTTATTGAAACTGTTTTTTGTAGGTTTGGGGTTCATTTAAATATGTATTGATTTATTTATTTTAACTTGGAGAGTTTTAGGCAGTGATATATTTAGCACTTTGGGGGCAGGTCCTGAAGATCTCATCTGAGACCAGTGAGTTAGAGAGCTGCATAACAGTAACTTAAAGGCCAGTTGCACAAATGACAGAACCAAATTCCTCTCAGTAGCGTTAGATGATATATTGAGGGGCCATGGCCAAAAGTTACAGTTTAGGAGATTCAGATGGGCTTGAGATGGGGGCAGTGCTACAGGAGTAGTGCATCAGTGGAATAAGCTGTCCCAAAGACTTTGGGGAATTTCCATCTATCCTTAGAGGCTTTCAAATCTCAGCTAGAAAAATCTCTGACTTGTTCTAGCACTGTTGATAGTCCAGCTTCATGCGGGTTTGACTACATGACCTCCAGATGTCGTTCTGCTTTCCAGCCAGCATTATAAGATTCTCTGAAAATTGCTACTTATACTTTATTTTTTTCACCAAATATAGTAAGCGTCTGCTGGGTAGTAACAGCCTCATAAAACTTCCCAGTAAGTACTCCATACATAATGGGGGATACTAAATTTAGCTTGCCAATCCAGACAGAATGTACTGAAGTAATTCATCATCAAGTGGCTTCTAAAGCCTTTAAGTGTATCTATCAGTGAAGGTGCAAGTTACACAGTTACGTGACAGAAGGTGCTTACTAGTAAACAAACACTCCGTATTGCATCAGTTTGATATCTGAAGCAGTTTTTGTACTTGTTAGAATTATGCCCTGTACTGCCTAACTGCTCCATGAGCTCCTTTTCAGCACCTGAATATTCTCTTCTCGAGTGCACAATGTAAGACGTGTTTGGCTAATTTAGGTATCAAAGGAGACAGCACAAATCTCATTAAAATTTCTCATTAGCTGCAGTTCTGACCCTCTGAACACACAAACCCCAGTGCCAGGAGTTGAGGCATTTGGCCAAAGTAATCCTCCCGGTGTACTGGCTGTGGAGCTTCAGACAGGCTAAATTTCAGTAAATTATCCATTGCTCTCCCCAGAGCAGCTCAGCGGCTACAGACGCTTCAAGAGGAAGAACCAGAGCGGACTCACTGTCATAGCAGTACCCGTGGAGGCACGGGTTAGAGCTGCACTCGTTGACGTTGATCTCACAGCGTGGACCTGCGAAGCCCTTCACACACTGGCACTGGAAGCCCAGGGGGAAAACCTCCAGATTTATTGCTTCCACGCAGGCAGCTCCGTTCTCACAGGGATTGCTGGCCTCGCACGGCCTCAGCTCGCACTCCAGACCTGAAAAGGAGAGCAGCAAAGCTGTCAGTGTTTAACTAATGAACATATCCCTGCAGCTGCTGCCTATTATGAGCTGTATTTCCTTTATATCTGTGGTTAAAATTCAGTTGAAGAGTCTCAGAGGTACATATACGTGCATTGCCGTGCAGAAACATTTGTTTGCTTTGTAGAATTGCAAACGAAAAAAGGCAATTTTATCTCTTCTGTTTATACATTGTGTTTTAAAATCATAACAGCTATCTCAACATATTTTATACCTTTTCTCTTTACCTTGTTCTCTAAAATGGCTCAAAAAGTTTATTTAAAAATAATTAGTGAGTTTTGCTTTAAAGCTTCCTGCTATTTCTTCCCGATACCCTGTTGTCCCAGCGACCATATGAGCTGCTTGTACATTCACCTGTAAACCTGAACATGAATGAAACGCAAGTGACCTTGTATAATTGTTCTGCTTGGAATTTGTGACTACAAACACATTATTTTATTGAAATTATATGTGTTTAATAATGAGCGATTGCCTCCATTGTTGATGGAAATTCCCCACAGCAGAGAAACTCACACAGCCTCTCTGCTCTTCCCTCACAAACGCTCTAGTGTAGGACAGATTATGTACATTTGCCCGGGCTAATCAAGGAACTCTGTGATCTGGGGTTGCAGATGCCCTCGTCTACGTCTTTAATTTGCAATAAATAGATCAAAAAGGATTAAAAGGCCCTTTAAAGTGAGTCTTAGTTTGTTAGAACACAAGCAAGACTGATTCATGTTTTCCGGTAGCCAAACTCAAAACGATGTGGGCGGGCAGAACAGAGATCAAATGAGTTTGGGATGGCAAAGCTGCCTCCCTCTTCCCTCGGTGTCGCTGAAGGGATCTGTTCTTTCAGGCCTCCTTTCAGACAGAGCCCAGGGGCTTTCTGTGCGTGAGCCCCTCGGAGTCCCTTTGAAGCCCATCTGCTGAGGCTGGGCTGTGTCTATGCTCTGCTTTCTGGGGAGCTGCCCAGGGTTTGCTGCACCTTCTGGAGGTATGAAGAGGATGGAGAGGACCCTTCTTAGTGGTTCCCAGTGACAGGACGAGGGGCACAAACTGGAATATGGGAAGTTCCACTCTTCCAATCTGAGGAAGAACTTCTTTTTGGTGAGGGTGGCAGAGCCCTGGAAGAGGCTGCCCAGGGAGGGTGTGGACAAAAAAAAAAAAAAAGGCTTTTTCCCCCTGTTTGGTGAATTAGCAGAAAAATAAATTGATGCTTTTCATCTTGCTATAGTAAAGCAAAAGAGCACAAAGTAAAAAATATTTACATTATCCTGACATTTATAGAGAATGGTAAATTAAAATCTGGTCATAAAGTTGATGACCTGGGTTAACAATCCTATTTACCAAATGAGGCCAAAACGTGTGGTATAATGTTAATTGCTAGTAGTGTTCCGAACAGTGTTTTCAGTGCCCTCTTTCAAACAACCTTCACTACTCTCTAATTAGCAATGCAACCTTTTTTTAACTCCCACCCAGCTTTTCTGCATATCACTGCATGGAAAATCTTTTTGTGCTGCTGGCAGAAACGGCAAAGATTTCATTCATATTCAAACTGGGAGACTGGGAAAACAAAAAGACAAGAAAGTAATAAGACTGTCTCTCACCCACTCAGTGCCTTTCCCTGAATCAATTAATTTTTAACCATCAGTGTTGAGAATGAATAATTTAAAAGACCATTCCCTCAGTCAGAGGATCACAACTGTTTATATTATTTTAATAGGATTCTGAAAATCATTTGTTATTAAATAACTTGTTATTAATGTTAATCAATATAAGTAGACAGAAAACAAGAAGAAAAAGTTGGCTGGTTTACAGTAGAATTTTGTGAAAATGTGTAATTATGTGAAATATTAAATGTTTAACTGTAGCTGATTAATTTGAATACATTATTTTTTAATAAATATAGGAAGGTTCTCACTTGATCTGGTAAGTTTCTAAAATAGTAAGTCTGTGTTTGTTAACAGAAAGGAGTGATTTGCCAGGGAAACAATTCATAAACTGTCTTCTCCCACTGACATATCAGGATTCTTAAATTGGCCATTGCAGAGTAAAAATGTAACATTCACTGAGCAGTGTTAGCTGACACAAAAGGGAAAGTATGCCCAACAGATCAAATGTGAAAGAATCAAACACAGAAGTTCATTAATGAATTAATAAGTTCAGCACATCTTTCCAACTATGCTTATTTCCAATTAGGTGAGTTTAACCTTTTTGTTTGTCTTGGCTATATTTTATTGATTGCAGGAATAGATTGTCTTTACTTTGCTAGACAATTAAAGTCCTGTCTATTAGAATAAACATGAACAAAGCCCAAAAGAATATGCACAAATGATTAAATTACACAATCAGTTGAAGGACAATTTTCTTTTCAGTGGCACAATATATTAGATTAAATATTATACTTCCCTATATATAGAAGCATATGCTCATAGCATGTACTATGCTTTTCTATTATCATACAATATATATCAGATAATGAATAATTTATTTGGAAACTCCTCTGTGTGTTTAGGGATAAGAAGCATATTGCATATTCAGAAATGCCCTTCTGCTAATATTAATAAGTTCTTCTTTCTACTGTGTTTGCTTATTATTCTTCAAGAGTCGAATCTCTAAATATCATAAATGAACACTGAAAATAGATATTTTTGCTGAAAAAGACTGTTCTGTTAAGGCTATTATTAAAAGTCAAATGCATAATTTATAAAAATGACATAGAATAAATTACCTGATGAAATAAGTTCTCATTTCTTTATGTGAAACTATTTATATTTGTTTGTTTTATTTGCACAGCATAAATCTGTACATGGAATGTTTTAGTAGCTACTATAGAATTCTCGTATAATCAGAAATGGCATCTCTTCAATGTTGTTATTCTTTTTGTGGAAAATAATTTAATAAAAAAAATTGCTAGTAATATTTTAAGAAATTAAATCTGACAATAGCTTTCAAATCAGCATTTTGAAGTAAAAGTATGGACTGACTCAATGACAAAATATATCTGATTGCAAACTGCTGGCATGATTGTGACAGTCTAGTGAAAATAAACTGGCTGTGGCTGGTACCAGAACACCTGTGTCATTTGGGTGGCAATTTCTTAAATAATACCAAGTCACCTGGTATTGTTGATAAATATGCCCTCACAAGGACAGAAAGCTCTCCAGACAGACCAAGTGCTGTCATTGCCAAGTGGTCCATGTGGGGGTTTGGACAAGAGAGGAAGAACCAACCAAATAGCAGCACCTGCTTTTGGACACTTTTTTTTTGGCACTTTTTGGGTATCCCTGGGGTCAGAGGAACCCAAAAAGTGAGTGAAGTTATGAAGTGAGTGTCACAGTCCCAGTTCTAGCTGCTCCCATAAAACAGTGATGCTGCTCTGGTCTTTGTATCTAACCTTTGGAAACTGGCTAACTAAAAGATTATATTTTTTTTCATTTATTTTATTGGGATCCAGTTCCAGTAGCCTTATGACATTGGTGTCACTGGATTTCAGTAGCCTTGCTTAGAATCTATTCACCACTGTTATAAATTTGATGAAACAATATATAACATATGAATTAAGTTAATAGCATTTTTCTTCAATGAAATGAGAAAATCACACCAACTTAAAGGATGTCAGTAAAGAAACAATGGGGAGAAAATCTACAACAGACTGGTTTTATATGGCTGGCATGAACACATGACAGTTTTCAAAAGTTCATGTTAACTCAGGAATGTTTTAATTTAAATTTACATTGTTTAGTTTTTATGCTCAGGTTCAGAACGCAAACCCCATTTTTTTCAAAATGACACTAACAAATTTCCTGTATAAAGTGAGACTGATGTTAATCTTCCACTATAAATATGTTTTCTCAAATGTTTTCTTTTTTTAGTTTTTTTTCCCCATTATTATTATAAGTGCAACAGCATTAAGTTTCAGTCTTTCAGTAACTCACCTTTTCAAAGCAGAGCTAAATACACACCTAACATTAAAGTGCATCACCATTGTTTCCCAAGGGTAAATTAAGTAAATCGAACACCTTTCAATAAAAGTAAAAATGTGTTTAGTTATGGGAGATAATCTAGTATACAGAGGCACTGTAAAGCTATATAAAAGCTGCAAAAACAACACCCCAAAATTCCTGCCCCCAATCTGTATGGAACTTTCTGTTTTCTCAGAGGCTGCTCTTTTGAACGTAATGGATATAATAATTTTAATATAAAAAAATGATTTATTCACTTCAGAGAGATCTGGTTTTGGTTTTCATCAACTTTATACAGCTCAGTGGTGCCAGTCCCCAAAGACTTTCATAAACTTACCATCAAATCCCAGGAACACCAATGAGGAGTAAGTTACATGCCTAAAATTTGAGGTCCCTGTAACTCTAAAGATTAAACATCTTCATGCTAAATATGAAACTGTCTCTCTTAAAAGTTTGAAATTGTCATTTTCTGTTTCTTTGAAAAGTTCAGATGTACCTCTAAGCTCGCCATTACTTTATGAACTGTCTGCTTAGCTAGGTCTACTTTGTGGATTAAGAAAATAAAACGCCTCCACAACTGTGATGATTAAATGCTAATAAAGGCAAATAAAACCCCAGAAGTATCATAGATGTGGATAGGAAGAAAAAAAATACCCATGGAAGCATGCATGTGTTGATATTACTTGAAATCAAGCAAAGTATTGCTCTAACTGTTTAAAAATATAGCAAGTCTTCTCTTCCAGTTCAAATTTATAGCCAATCCATTCTTTTCCTTGGAAGGCAAATTCTACTTGCCATGAAATGAATTGCTTTGATACTATATCTAATCTGCAAAAAGGCCTTTTTTGTGGAATCCCTACTAATTGAAAATCAGTAAGTTTGTTTGGCTTGGTTTTTATTAAGCAAGATGTTTGAAAAGCAATACTTAGCAGTTTTCAAGTAAAAAAAAAGTTCCTTAATTGTATCTGATAAAGCAGACCATGCAACAATGCTGGAACAAAACATGAGATAGACCCACATCACACACTTTAAAATGAAAATCACACAGAGATGTATATATTATTGCTCCATACCTGCATACGTTTCTGTAAAAACAGACAAAAACCCAGAAGATGGGTATATTATTTAGGTGCATTTTTTTCTTTTAAAATATAGAAGTTCAGAACAGCTAAACAATGAAGATATGTCTGTATCCACATCTGTGCATTTCGTATTTCAACATATGAGCATGCTTCACTCTTGCTTAGACAGTAACAGAAGAACACTGCTAAGGAAAACAATTACCACAATCTTACTTCCCACTGAAATAGACAGGAATGCTTTTCTTTTCATTCTTTTGTCTCATCTTTGTTTACTACATCACAGTTGAACTGGAATTATTGATATATGCAGAAAACTTACAGATAGCTGGTATCAAACACAGATTTTCTTTACGGCCCAGGACCTATGGGTGTCATTTTCCTTTCTGTGTTTTGAGGTCCTGTTTGCCAAATTTTAAGAAAAGGAAGATTGGCCAGACATTATTTATAGCAGCTGACATCAGGATCCTTATTTTAGGGCTTTTATTTTTGTATTGGCAGATGACCCTAAATAGGCCTGGCATGTAGAAAAATAAAGCTGCAAATATTTGTTTCATCAGCCAAATCCCCCCTCCCCCCCACCCCTTTGAATTTTGGTAGACTTTTATTTGAGCAACAGCAATACCCTCATAATTTGTAGGGCAGCCAGGGAAACTCTACTATGCTTTAAGTCTTTGAAAAATTGTGCTTTGTACATAAACTCTGCAAAAATTAAGGAACGGATAAATACAGCTTCTCAGTTGCAGTGAATGTAACTTGTATCATCTACATGAGTCCCATCTCCTCCTGTGGCCAAGGTTCTCGTAGACCATTCTCAGAGAATGACTAATGAAATGCAAACCCCTTATCTGCTCCAGATGACTGGATTTACATGTGCAGATATTCCCAGAATACTCAGGGCTGTAAAGGCTTAGAAAATTTTTCTTGTGGATCAAGATGTGTCCCCAGGTGCAAACTGAAAGCAGAGCTGAAACTACAACACATACCTCGCTGCATTTGTATGGACAGAGTTAAGCAACCAGGGCTTTTAGAGATGCCTTTGGGTTCTCAGCGCTGTTCTGGGAAGGCCATGGGTTTCCTACAGATCTTGTCATATCTGCCAGACCCTTGTGGTTACCTAATGTACCCAAGAGCATCTGAATTGACACTAGAAAGGGCTAGGCGAAAGGCTTGCTCACTGAATTGTTTCATTTTGGAGGCAGAAACACCTGAATCTATGTATCTAGATGGCAACTTTTAGGAGCAATAAAAAAAATCAGATGAAATATGAGAAAAAAAATCCAAAGAAGTCCTTCAGTGACTTCAAGTATGAGCCAACAGCAAGTTGATTCATACTGATTCCACTTTAAGTATTTCATAGCCTTTTAGACCAACCTTCTTCTTTATTGCTTAGAGGCAATGCCTGTTTTCCAGGTAATATACCACAATTGTGGCCACTCTGCTTCTTCATCCACAAAAAGCTCCTGTGTGATGCAACGTGCCCGTCATAGCTCTTTGCACCACTTTCACTTTTCCCTAAATAAAATTTTATTGGGCTGTTCAGTGTCAAGAAGGTGGCAAACCCAGGTATAAACTGTTGTTGAACAGGAGATGTTCTTTTATGGTCTAACACAGAGAGATGGCAGGAGGAGCCCCAGGTCTCTCAGAACTGCCTCTTTGCATGGGGCTTGGCACAGGAGAGACCGAGATTTAGCCTATGAGGACTGAAAAAGTAATTGCTCCATTATCTCTACTCTAGTTTTTTGCCTTCATGAACACTTACATTTCTTACTTATTATCTGTTTTGTAATTAGCTGTTCCCATAATAGAGTGTCCTATGCTGAAAACTCCATTATTACCCTTGCTTTTCAACAGACTTAAGCATTTTTTTTTCTGCTGAGTTGCCTTTCTCACTAGTTTACTTTCTTTTGCAACATGTTTAATGGCCAATTACCATTTTTGCTTTAATCTTAATTGGAACACATTTGGAGACATGTGTCATTAAGGCTGCAACAAATAAGCAGACATTTCCTCAGAACTGAATTTAATTTTCCTCTACAATTACATACATTTGATTAAAAAGGTCATACCTATTAACAACATCTAGACCAAAGACATACAGTGTATTTTTTTTAAAATGAGTCATGTAATAATTTGGATGAAAGTATAAAATTGTTTGCTCCATTTATTAAAAACATGCTACTAAATAGATTTTTTTAATGAAAAAAAAATATTCATGTCAACTCTTACAGGACTATCAGATATCAAATATACAATCTCTACAGGAAAGGCACGTGTTAGTGCTTTCTCCCTTCCTGAGCTTGCTTTGGGAGCAGCAGAACACTGGTTCAGTCCATGGGTCACAGAAATGTTGGTAATGTAGTTTGGTTCAACTTTTCCTTAAACACCAGTGTAGAAAATGGGGAAATTTTTCAGTTCTGGTGTGGGAGTGCAAGATCTGTTCTTAGCTTTCAAACCCAATTAAGAATAAAGCAGCCTTATACCTTTATTTTCCTGTAAAAACGAGCTGGTCTAGAAATTGTAGGTTCTTACAAAATGCCAAAACCACCAGTGCATCTGAATATGGATGAAACAGGTAATGACTGGGGTGAAACACTTAGAGGCACATAGGAAGCAGATACCTAATACTGCAATAACTGAAAAGTGTAAGAAGGACTCACCTACTACGTAGTAGGCCAGTTTTACTAAGAAACAGTAAACCAGTATTTATTAGTGGAGTGTTTTAGCAAATATATATATAAGATACCTACTAAGATATCTTTGAAGAATAGAATCAACTTTGGGCATTCCTCCCTTTCCCTTCATACAACTGAGCAAGAGCCAGGTATAATCTGTAAACTGATGTGCTCCTCCAGCTGTAAGTTATATAAAGACTTAAAACTGAGGAAAGCAAATAAAACTCTAGCAATCCAAAAAGACAGTTCTGATTTTCTGGCATGCATGGGAGAATAATAATAGGCATGTTTCAGCCTTATAACCAAATACACAGATTAAGACAAAAAATATATTTTGTTTAATCATAATGGAGACCAGCAAGGGACTGAAAATTATGGTAGGTTTGAAGTTTGGAAAAATATTTTTTACTCCTTAGCATAAAAGAATGAGGAGTCTTTCTTGCTTTCATCGAAAATTAAAGGGCATTAGATTTCAAAACATAATCATCATCAACTTCTGCTTCCTATTATTCTCCGTAAATGAGTTCTTTCATGTCTGCATTTAACACGGTTGCACATGGATGGAACAGCATGGATAAATATAGATTATACATATATATATTATATAGAGATAAAAAATAAAAACAGGGACTATAAAATTTACTAATTCCACTATTCTTGAATTGTGTGTTAATTGTTAATGGAATAAGACAACATTTCCTGACAGAGACATGGGAGCTTTCATTCTAGTGTCCATGAAACTATTAGGACCCCTAAATAAGATAGAGCCTCACACATTATGTCTCTCACACTCCGCTCTCTTCCCAAACACTTAATAGCAATTTTGCAATAACTCTGATCCTGTTACAGAAAGGCTGCAACTGTAGAATCAATATCATAATAGAAAAGTTAGTATAATAACTCTCCAGCTAGGATACTGTAATGGAATCAAGCTCATAAAAGGGCTGAGAGGACTGCTTAACACTGGAATAGATAAGCTACTGTCAAAGACTATTAGTGATAATAGTACTGGCCAGAACCACAGTGAATAGGCTTCTGAGCTGTTTGTCTCCAGTTGCTAATGTTAAAATCTTTGATTTGTCCTGCACCCAAATCAAGTTTATCTTCCTTCCTGCTTCCAGTTCCAATAATTACTTTGCCAGTAGGGAGTGCAACAGAAAACCAGTTGATACCCTTTCCCTGTTTCTGAACAACTTGACTTCAGAATGTCCTCTGATAAAAGATGTCCAATACACACAGAATCACAGAATCACATGGGGTTGGAAGGGACCTCTGGAGATCATCCAGTCCAAATCCCCACTGTCAAAGCAGGTCCACCTAGAGCAGGTTGCACAGGAACGTGTCCAGGTGGGTTTGAATGTCCACCACCTCCCTGGGCAGCCTCTTCCAGGCTCTGCCACCCTCACAGGAAAGAAGTTCTTCCTCATGTTTAGGTGGAACTTCTTATATTAAAGTTTGTGCCCATTTCCTCTTGTCCTGTCCCTGGGCACCACTGAGAAAAGACCGGCCTCCTCCTTTGACACCCACCCTTTACTCGTGACTCTCAGTATTGTACCTCAGATATGATAGAAAATGGGTGGAAGAGGGAGACATTGCTAAATAGTAGCATATTTGCAGGGAATAATATGTTAGGACCAAGCAGTAGCAGCTATACTGGGTAGATACTTGGGTTAAATACTGGATGAAAACAAGATTATACTGCAGTATGTGTAAGTGGCAGCACAGGGAGTAGCATTTCAACATCTGAGTGTGAGAGGGAATGGTAATTTGTACTATGCAAGTCAGTGACAGCATTAGTGACAGAAACTGAGAACTGGATGTTTAAAAGGGAACTGTTGTATTAGTTAGAACACACAAGCACATACAATATTGGTGGCACAGATAATTATTATAAATGGCAAAAGCATATTATATAGATCTCGATGCTATTATTTTTTCTCCATTTGGCCTTCTTAGTGAGGCTCAGTAACTTCTAAGATTTGTGGGGGTTTACACAGGAATCTCCTTGGTAATAATAACATAATCTGGCATTGATAATTTTTTTTCTCTTATCAAAGCTTGAGCTTCTTCCGAACCAAGGTCAAGAGAGTTGTGATATAAAAGTATCTGGATTTGAAGTTCATTATTTTATACCTTATCTGGACTAACAGGTAAAGCTCTATGATTTTGGAAAATAGAAATTCAGTTTTTCTCCTCGACAGGACAAGATGTTCAGGTGAACATTTGGGAAAAAGTCAAAGGTAGCAATTTCAGTGACAAGAATTCTAATGAAATACTAGAATATATAGAAAGACCAGTGATCTACACAAGCTGTGGGGGAATCGTCTGGCAATGAAGAGGAATGCATTAGTTTTGCCCCTGTTAGGGTTACAGCAACAGCCACAGAAGATGGACTTCTCCAGAGCTCTCCATGCATTGACTTTACCATGGAAATCAGATTTTCTGGGAAAAACAGATTTTCACAGGAAAACCAAACCATCATTCACAGATCAGGCTTGTAGAATTAACTTGCACAGCCTGGACTGTTGGACATTTGAAGAAAAATTCAGATATATACCACTGCCCAAGCATCATTGCTCTTAAAAGCTTTGGATGTCTTCCAGTACTCTACTGAAGCCATGGGAATGACTTTTGTCAAAGTAGACAAATCCATGCTTTAAAAAAAAAAACCCACACAAGAAAAATATAAGAAGCTATGAGTATTCATTAATGATTTAACAAAATTCCTTCATATTCATATAGCACTTTTACTATAATGTAAAGTTTGTTAAAATATAGAAGTACATATTTGGGATATCAAAAAATTTGCAGCATATAAAAATGATAAGTAGCTGTACTTGATCTTGAAGTGACATGGAAAGAAAGCAAAAGTGTGAAGATTTTTCTGTTTTCTTTTTTTAAAAGAAGAGGAAATGAAGAAGAAAAAGGAAAATGGAAAAATCAAACGTTTCTGGTCATAGTCTTGCATAGTCTTCTTGTCAAAAAAACCAAATTAGAATAGTCAAGGAAATAAGGAAGAAAGAAAGGTAAATATACACAAACCAGTTTCTATAGATAGAATCCATTTCTAGCTTACTCTGACAGGCTACCTTTTGTATGAATGCACCCGAATGCCTAAATCATGCTCTGAATTCCTTAATTCTACGTTGTGTTTAGTAGAGGTTTGCTGTGTGCATCCTGATCAACTGGTAGATTATACGTTCCTAATAGTGGTGCATGCCCTTCATGTCAGATTTTGTGATGGGAGAATCAAACCATTACAATGTGTTATGGAAATACAACTTCAGATTGCTTTCCAAGTAAATGACAGCATTCATAATATAGCATTTATGCTGTTCCATTAACAGAAGAATAAAGAAAACTTGAAAATATTCCAAAAATAAAAGATACATTCCCATGTAAGTTCTACCAATAACATGATGTATTTCTTAATAAAGCAATTCTGTAATCTGCAATTAGTGCACACAAATGTATTCATTACAGTAACGTGAATATTTCCATAAAATTAGAAAACATATTTTAATTACCCATTATGTTGGCTTACTGTGAATCTGTTAAAGACTATAGTTACAGCAGTCTAATGCTAAATAAACAGATGGCACGAGACTGAGGTACGGTCTTCATGTGAAATAAATTTTGCTTTTAGTTATACCATCCTAAATCTAGGTAACATCATAAGAATTTGATGTTGAAAGTAGTAAAGTCTCAAAAAATCTTTTATTTCAACAAGAATCCTGTAGATTCTAGACATCCTGTACCAAGAATATTATGTTTTCAAAGGATCTCAGTTACCATTTATGAATCTTGCCAGCAGTTTTCAGCTTTACCATTGAGAGTATTAGACACTGCTGACTCCTTGAAGGATGACTACAGAAGTGTTGGCTTTCTGAAATTTTAATTACTTACTTAAGTATCTTAATGAATACTAACGTATTCTGAAAATCTGGCTGCTTGTGGAACAAGTACTTAAGAGACCAGTATTTCTAACCATGTATTGAAATTGATTTCACATCTTTCTGAGCAGAGGCAATTCTGGTACTGCAGGACCCATTTACTTGGTTTTATACTAGATTTTATTCAGCAGAACATAAATTAAAACTAATAAAAGTGAAAAACTAAATTTTGGCCATTAACTAAAAATAATAACAAACATTGAAGCTCTCTCTTTTCTCATGAACGATGAATTTAATGCAACCATCTTCCCTAAAGGGGAAAAGCCCTGCTGGCTCATCATACCAAGAAAATTGCCGTTTAATGGTTATTCAGGAATCCTAAGTATGTATCATTATATTGAACTGCAGGAGGAAAAATGTGTTTTTATTTAATTTGTAAATCAACAAGCGCCTTTAATTGAGATTATCACTTGAACTAGTTTTGCTCAAGAACACCAGACAATTTGCTATTTTAAATTATTTTAGCAGTGAGTGTTTAAAATTAATCCCCAAAATTTCTATGCAAAAGGTGACAAAAAAGCTTGTGTTTTAAATGTATTCCCTTTAAAAGCATCAGTGGAAATAATCACACACAATTTATGGATTCCAGGATAACTATAAATTATTTTCTGCGAATGAAGTAATAAATTAGGCAATGCCATGAGCAATGAAATTAGAGACCAAAATGTCCAGAAAAGCCACCGTTCTTTGTAATAGAAGCTTAATGGCCATATGCCTCTCGCGTGTTAAATAATCTTATTCTGTTAACGAGCTGATTTTAAAGTCTCCGTTTTGATTAACAAAGAAACACTCCTAATAGATGTATAAACAAAGTTTACTTCACATTACTTGCAGCCTAAGGCATAATTTGCCGGTCACTTTAAAAGCTTCGATTGAAAAAATGAAGGACTAATAATGCTGTAGGAAGAGCGAAATGAGTTCAGACAATTGACAGAAATGCTTTCTAAAGTTAATTATGTTTGCTTTCCCCTCTCCCTTGGTGTTCATTACCTTTAAACGGAGCCACACATTGGCAGAAGTAATTACCAGGTTGGTCAATGCAGGTGGCTCCATTCTTGCAGGGAAATGAAGCACACTCATCTATATCTGTTTCACATCTTGCACCTTTGAAAAGAGGAAAGATTTGAACATTTAGTAAGACAATCAGGTGCCAATTTCTAAGTAAGTCGTTTGCACTACAAGAATCTCGAGCAACTTGTGAGGAGGAACTAGCATAAATCAGCCAAAGAAAGAGCCACACATACTAATGTCAGCATCCATTTAATTCTTATCACCACAAAAACATGACGACCTATTTCTGAGTTGCTAAATGGTAACTTATCTTCCCTCTGTGTGGAATCTTTGAAGGCCTTTTTAAATGCAGACTAATTTATCTTGTGCTGTTTAGTTTACAGATGGAGTCAGTGTTCCAGTTTGTTGGAATGCAAATGAAACATTAGAGCAGGGCAGATAAAGAGAAATGAGAAGGAAACACAAGCAAATTAGCCAATGATGTCTTAATGGATGCTTTGTGGACTACCTCGCTGTGGAAAACAAGGTTTGCTATGAACACAACTCACCAGTGAAGCCAGATAGACAGGTGCATTCGTAGCCACCAATAAGGTCTGCACAGGATGCGTTGTGAAGACATGGAGAAGAGTGGCATTCGTTTATATTTGCTTCACAAGTTGTGCCTATAAATATGTAACCAGGAAAAGGGGAGAGAAGTTACTGCACAGCACACGTAGTTAAATACCAACATTTATTTTAACTGCATAGCTCACATACTGGAATCTCTCTGACACCCTTTTTATATTCAAATTTAGCTATTTGAATATATGAACTATTGAACTATGACAGCTCGTTGATTTTTTTAATGTTTAAGCTATTCACTAATTTCCCCAAAAGATTAAAAGTACAGTCATCGGATAGATTCCTAAGGCTTAAAGCAGACAATTTTCTTATTACATGAATATAGAAAAACAGAAAGCAAATTACATTATATATAACAGATTGCATTGCAGTGACATGAGAGGAAATATTCCTTGTGTTCATGAGAAGGGAACAGATGTACTCCCAGAAAATGGAAAAACAATTCTGATGTAGACAAGAACACAATTTATTCAAGTCTAGACTGTAGCTAATGTAACCAAATAGCTACTTAAAGAATAAAAATATTCTGTTTCTAATATTTCTGAGTGAACTTAATTTTATATCATTTGAAGAACAAATGAAAAATTACATCAATTGTGAGCTTTGGGAAGTTCAAGGAATTTTAATAAATAAAAATGCAAGTGAGAATGGTAGAAAGCAGTAGAATTAGCAGTAGATGTCTCGCTCTGTGACATTTGAATTATAGATTGCTTTGTATTTCAATGATTAAAAATCCATGATGTTTAAAAAATGATGCACTAAAAAGAAAACGGCAGCACTTTAAATTCCTAACCCGAACTGAAAGCAAAGAATAGCTGCAGATATTAATGCATTCACTTATCAAAGTGATTACATATAAATTGTACAAATATGTCAAGAACAAAACTTTTCCCACGCAAGTTTTTTCTCTGATTCTACTGTATTAACTCCGTCAACAGTTTAAAAAGCTTACAGAAAACAGTATCTGTTATTTGCAAAATTTCACTGAACTCCACTGATCCATTTTCAGCAGCTAAGCCACCAGCCAGCAGAAAACACCTACTCCCATGCTGTCATGAAAACTAAGTTTAGTCAAGATGCACTTACACTGAATTTACATGTTTATAACTTCAGGTGACACTAAAATAAGTGCACATGTAAAAATGTTGAACAATTGGTGTACCACTCAAAGCAGATTTACAAAGATTTACCTAGATTTACAAGTCTATGGATTCTTTGAATACCTTGAAATCCATCCTGACAGATGCAACTGAAGGCATCCAGACGATCAACACAAGTAGCTCCGTTGTGACAAGGGTCACTAAGACACTCATCCACCTCAATCTCACAGTTATTGCCTGGAAACAAGTGTAGGATTCACTTTGTTAGGAACACACCCTTGGTGTGAGGCCAGTGCAAGCAGCAACAAGGTGAAGTAACTGAGGCTACATACATGGAACTTCAAACACTGAGCCATAAATTGTCTTCGAGGAATTAATTTCTTGTTGATTAAAGGCAAAAGTGAAATGCACATGTACCACATGATGTTTAACAAAGATCTGATGTGGATTTTATAGATTCATTTATAGATGTAGTTGAAAATTTTACATCCTTTCATATTACAAGGGCAGTAAAGTCTGAATTTTCCTGAAGCATCACAAAAATGTAAGTATCATTTCAAAGGCCAAATATTATAATATCACAGTCTCTTTCTCTAAGATTCTTTCTCATTCTTTCATTAATTTCTGGATTTGCAATGAAGATCTTGATGGAAATATTGGGAAAGATTTCCATTATGGACAAATATTTTAAGAATTCTTTTTGGAAACTAATAATCAAAAAAGTAGATATTGCCATATGTTTTTAAAAATGTGGAGCAAAAAAATATAGATGCTGATTTCTAGTTGAGAATGAGGTACCTAATATTTTTTCCTGGCCTCTGAGGCAGAACAAGGCTCAGAAAGTATTTATTTGCATTTGTATATGAATTATCCAAACAGCTGATAATGGCCTCAAATTTATTATTACTTATGCCTAAAAGGTAGGTAAAGATTTTCTGATTGTTTCAGAAGGGTTTTGAGGGCATTGTTTGGCCACAGAAAATTGTATAAACTGAAAACACTAATCTGGTATTCCACAAAAACAAGTATAAGAATTAAACAAACATTTCAATAAAATAAGACCTCGCCAAGAAGTATAAAAGTAAGATAAAAAACCCCTTTATATTTTGATAATAATAATAATAGAATAAACCAACCATAGAAAAAAGATATAGCATTTCAATATATTGCAGATACAAATACTGCAGTTATTAAATTACAGATTATCTCATCTAAGTGTATGCCCACATGAGGATGTAAAGCAACAATTTAAGAGATATGGAGTCTGCTCAAGATCTGGATTCCTCTGGTTGCCTTTGTGCTCCTTGACTGTTGAGACAGACTCTAGAGTCATCCTATTCCTGCTTTAGGAGCCCCGTTGTAGCCCCTGCAGTGAGACAGGATGGATCTGGGCTGCAGAGCTGACCTGCTACTCAAGGAATTCCAGCTGTGCTCAGTTATTTCATCATACAGGTGATCAAAAAGATAAAAAGTTCTGAATCTATATCTAGAAAGGTTTTTGGTTTGGTTTAATTTGATTTATTTTTTTTTAACCTGTAATCTGAATTACCATGACAGTATGCTGACATAACCAAAATAATTTTAATCTTACCAGGCTCTGTACTAATGACAATGATCTGCAGGGGAGGGTCAAGCATGAGTAGTTAAACCTGCCCAGGATCTTGGATATATTTTTGGCAGTTGAGGCCCTTGTTATTGGAGCTTTATTATTATAGGAAGCACAAAGCAGATAAATTAAGGCCGACTTGCATATGGCAAGACATCATGTCTAAAATAGTATAAAGTAAGAGTTACTGGAGTGGAAATAGTCCCTTGTAGTCAGTATTTTTTACAGCTGAATACTCTTATACAGCCAAGTCCTTTTTTTGTGCCAGGAAACAAAAGTTGTTCTGCTTGAATCCGAGGCACACTGCTAAATTTTATCTATTGCTACTTTTGCATGAGCTGCTTTTCTGTGGTTTAGGGCTGATTTAAACACGTTAAACAACGCTTGTTTGGACCCACCTATAAAACCAGGTGCACAGAAACAAAGATAGCCACCCGATACGTCTTTACAGATGCTGGAGGCTCCACAGGGTTGTGACAGGCAGGCAGCAACATTTGCTTCACAAAATTGACCGGTAAAACCTGATCAAAAATAGAGTAACAGAAGATATAAAGCTTTATTAGCCTGTTTAGTCTGAGAAAATAGATAAATGAGAGACCAATCTTGTCTTTTGAGTTCTTTACTTATATTTCAAAATTTTATTTAGGATAGAGTAAAATATTCTGATTTCTTCAGAAGTTTCAGTGATATACACAGCAATTTTAAATGGAAAAAAACAACGGTATGATAAAGCCATACTTGCAATAATAATAATAATAAAAACCATTCAAGATATAATAGATCTTCAAGAGCATCTGATAGAATGTTAATGTCTTCAAGTTATTTTATGCAGATATTCCTATTTTTATTGTAAGCACACTGCTCATTTTTAGTGTGGTGTTCTTTACACTCTAAGTTTCCAAGCCAAGAAGGAAAATTGTCCCAATACATTGTATTATAAAGCAGATATTACAAGGTCTGACAGGTTTGGCAGCTTATTTGCATTGATTTTTTGAACCAGTTAACTTATAGTTAATTAGAAACCTTATCTTGTAAAACACTGAGCGCCTGTTTTTCCTCTTGAGGTTTACATATGCACAAAATTTGAGAAAGAAATTTAAAGATAAAACATGAATCCACATTTTACACTTAGGGTATATTGGCCATGGTGTTACAGTTTCTGAAGCCATCATCCAGCAAGACAATCACATGATTTATTGATGACAATACCTTTATTTTAGAACAGAAACAATAAATAGTTGCAAGTAAATATTCCTTGTTCACTCAAAGCAGTTGTTTTCAAATCCAAAAAATATATTTTTATTAATTGCTATAAAGAAATTAAAAAATCAACCATTGTGCATGGAGCTAGGATCCAAGTGCTAAATAGAAATGCTAGGCTTCAAACTTTAGACATTTTAGTTCTAAATTTTTTCATAAAAAATCAGTGAGTTAAAGTATGAGAAGAATAGTTTTTTGTTCTCCTATTAACCAAGCACTTAAAAAGTTTCTAAAGATTTTTTTTAGATTCGTGCAAAAATAATGTTTCAACAAAGATCAAAAGAGACTGGACCAATTTATTATAATTTAACAATTACGGCATGAAAGGCCACTAAAGACTTAAATCAGAGATTTGGTTCAGTGAGCTAAATATAATTAATTTGAATGTCTTACAGACTTGGATACGAAGCCTGGCTGAAGGTCTGAACTTCACATTTCATTTTAAAAAAGATTTATAAAGGAATGCCTATAGGTATAAGTAGCATAGGTATTGCCAGAACAGATTCTAGCATGCCTTCGAGTTGCCCCAGATCTGACCTTCTGTTCATCAATGTTTTACATAACAAGGAGAAAAAGGAAGAATCTTTGGTCAAAGATGTTCAAACAAATCTGTGTTCCTACAGGGTACTGTGATCGCTTTAAAACCTAAACATAACCCAGTCTTTATAGCACTTATTAAGTGAAGATCTAGAGTAATAAATCATTGCCAAATTTTAAAAGTTCAGTCTTTAAATGAAAGGAAATGCAAACCAAGTCTTTAGGCACAACTGAAGAGCTCCTGATCTAGAAGACATTTTAGTTTTTGAAGAGCTGGTTAGATGAGGTAAGACAGCAACTTCTGACCATCAGGGTAAATTGGTGAAACATACTGTGCTTTAGAAACCCGGGCTTGTCTAACAAGCCTTTAAGGCACAAATACAAGATAATTCGTATTAAAAGAGCCCTACACATGCAGGCACTGCTAAACCAGTAGATGCAGAAAGGTCTCCTCAAGCTACGTCTCTCTTCCCTCCCAAACACCAGCTGTGCCGCCTTCTCACACAGCTGAAGTTTTCCTCCCTGTTGATTAAAAGTTTAAGCACCTCTCATTTTTGCCTTTGTAAATTAGCTGTTAACATCTGCTTACTGAAGTACTATATAAAGCCAATATAAAAAAAGTATGATAAAGAAGTAAAATGGAAACATTAATCAATGATGGGAACAGTTATAGACAGATATATGTATAACTGTTATATGTGGTTATGCAACTGCCAGCCAAGTGGAGAGATTGAATATAGAAAAGCCAACATGATTTTTTTGTTTGACAAACTAAACACATGTATACTCTTATTTCTGTGTTTTGAATAAAGTGTGGTGGTTTCAGGGCCCAATTTTAGTATTACACATCTGGTTTTGCATAAAGCTTCCCATGAAAACAGATTCAGCCATGGTACTTAAGAATATACTATTTCCTATAAAAAGAAATGAGTAAGTTTTGGTCTATTTTTCTGCTACAGACACTCACAAGATACTTTATGAATTTACATGGTGGAAATCTAGAATCAGAGTATTTAAAATATCTTTTTTTTTTTTTTCAGAAATGCCACATTTACATTCTTAAGACATTTCTTTCTGACAAACCCAAATGCCTCATGACAAAAGTGCTTTTCAGTAGCCAGTTTGTGACACTTAAGTCTCCAGGGAGATCGTTGCATTGTGATCCATTCTGACATAGTCCACCCACACAGTGATTTTCGGCAATTTCACTACATGGTTCCTCATATTCTGGATGGCAGGTACATCTGAACCTATTAACTGAAACCTTGAATTAAGGGTTATTGTCAGGGCCAGCAGGATTTGATGTGCATTCATTCACTCTTGTTGAACAAATAATACTTCTGGGGAAAAAGTTATATGGTTCCTGTTAAAATTACAGCTGGAAAAAAAACTTAAACAGGCTGAAAGAAGCAAGTGTCAGAATTTAATAAATTCATTTAAAACCCAAGCAATAGTTTCACTGTCATTAAGATTATTACATACTAACAAGTTGCTAATTTCTCCTTATTTGCACTGACTGTGATAATAACATATAAGCCATTTTATTAATTTGGTTTTGGAGATAGAGTGATCGCTACTGTTTTGTCATCCAACACCTACCATAATGAAATCCTACTTTTGCTTGGGTGCTCTAGAATTTAAAATATAAAAATTGTATCTATTTCAAAAATGTAAATGTAAAAATTGTAAAAAAAAAATGAAACTAGTAATAGCATAGTTGAACAAAATAGAAAAAGGGTAATAAAGAGGAAAAAGACCTTTGAAAGATGGGGGAAAACAAAGCTGCTACTGCCTCAGACAATGCAACAGGAAAGTGTTTTATTGTGATGATCTGCACATGATAAATACATGTGATTGTTGTATTGCAGTAACCAGTCACAACTATAAAAGACACAGTGGAAGAAGCAATTTTCTCTGCTGTATCCTTCTTGCATATAGGGTTCCTGGAACCCACTAATTCTCAGTAAAGACAATTTGAACTTCAGCAATTAGATTAGAATAACAGAATAATGCTCCTAAAGTTTTTCAAACTTCATGTTCTAAAATTAAAGAGACTGAGAAATGATGAACATGTGACTTTAGGAAAGCTTTTGTGTTCTCTGAAGACTACTCATTTTCACAAGCGGAATTCCTGATCTACAGTAGCCACAATCTGAAAAATGGGATTCTGTTCCTGTGAGAAATTGAGTTATTATTTTATTTCCCAGAGTAGCTCAGTGACAAGTCACAACTTCTGTTTGTGTACACATAATCTGAAAGAAAGGTAAAACATATTGTAGGAATGTGCTATTATGAGTATTTAGGGTATTTGTATTTCAGTTTCTTACCTACATATTCCATTCCTGAAGTAAATAGATAAATATTCTACGGCAAATTAATTTAAACAGATTTGCAATTTTCTGTCATTTCAGTTTGACGTGTTTCAACAGTTTGAAATCTTTTGCAAAGTTTTCTCAACTAAGTAGTAAGTGAAAATAATGAATTTAGGCTGTAAGTCAGTTTCTATCCCACCACAGCACATTTTCTGATTAAATACCATCTCAATGGATATTCCCCAAAAAGCTGTAATGGCAGCTGAAAAGTCAGCATTGCAACTGGCTTTGAATTTTACATTATGATTTTCTGCCAGGAAGACTGAAAAAATATTTTTTCAGCAAACGCTTGTGTACATCATTTGAACATAATTTAGTCAGCCCACCTTCTGCTCACCGCTCACTCGCTTTGGTATCAACAACTACAGGTACATTTTAAAATATCCTTGACACCACAGAAGTTCACCTCATTCGTATTAGGTTGTTTACTGTAAACACTAATGTGACAATGACGGCATGCGAGTGTACCCCTCACAGGCAACAAAAGGAGATTTCATCAAGGCTGCAGAAAATATCTTTTCTCCAGGATGGGTTTGTTCTAAGGCTGGGACCAGATGTAGCTTGGTCTGTCTAAATCAGTGCTGCTTCAGTTAGTTCCCAGAAGACAAACATCATGGACAGACCTTGCAGAGCGAGATGTGTGACGTGTATCTGCCTGAACCCCCGTGCCCATCTCACCCTCTTCTATTTCACTAAGCAGTTACTGCTGTCCACATTGTCCTGGTCACCTCTGTGCTAGGGCAGAAACTCTTGGCACAGGCACAGTAATTTCCATTCACTGATATATTTCCAAGGGCTGCTCAACCCCTTCTTTTTACCTACCCGTGCTTCAGTTGTGCTCCCACACAGGAGAGTTAAAGGGTATTGTTATTTCCATTTCATTTCCATTGTGGAACCAGACTGAAATTACTGGCTGGTATAAACTCTGTGCACTTGAATGGAAATTTCCTGGCATGTTTACAAATTAAGAAGTTTTCAGATTAAACCGATTTCTGTAACAGTAACAAGCTGTTCTCTAAGAGTTTGGTGACTAGTTATTAAACACCATTGCTTTTCTGACGATAATCTTCATTCACCAATGAACTCTAGCAATAGGTAATAATGACTTCTTCCTGTGTTTCATGATGGAAATTAGAATACCTACAGCCCCATAAAGAGGCACAAATCCTTTACAACATTCAATATTAACAGGCTTTGGGAGGTGGGTAATGGTTGGCAACACACACATTCCAGTCATGTCATGTGGCAACTCTGTACGGCAGGTCTACATCTTAACACCATATTTTAAAATATTGTGTTCAGCTAGGTTCAGTTTAACAATTTTAATCAACTTTTATTATCCATTGAAGGAATATGACAGCAAAGCAGGCAGGGCATGACCTTACTGACCTTCCAGTATCTGACGGGGGCCTACAGGAGAGCTGGGGAGGGGCTCTTTGTAAGGGAGTGTAGCGATAGGCTAAGGGATAATGGTTTTAAATTGAAGGAGGGGAGATTTACATTAGATTTTAGGAAGAAATTCTTTGCCATGAGGGTGGTGAGACCCTGGAACAGGTTTCCCAGAGAAG
>BJBW01004491.1:175162-185957 GCA_004320125.1 Scolopax mira
ATGATCTTTAAGGTCCCTTCCAACTCTACTCCTTCTATGATTTATTGCAATCAATAAGGAACCCAAATGAGGAAAGCTGAGCAGCTCCAATACTGATAACCAGGGTCTGCCATGGCCCAGTGATGACTGGACAACCAGCAGTGACAAATTAGGGCTGAGATGAATCTAGGACGTCAAAGTCAGCAAGGCAAGGTCAGATTGGCAGGATCCTGCTGGTACACCCTGGCATATGGCAGGGAATTACATCACTTCTTGCACAAGCAGAACTCCTGACCAGATATCTCAGCATGTAGATTTCTTTTCCCACATGAATCCCATTCATCTTGAATTGCTCTGGGTTTGCTTTTACAGATTACTGCCTGGCTGTTCCCAATTTGTACGTATTTGTTTATGACTGCCAAAGAAGCTGCATCCTTGCTCTGTGTGAGGAAGTAGATCGACACTTTCCTTTGCCTCTTCTAAAAAATCTAAATAATCATCTCTACATTTCCTTTCATTTCTTTTTTTAAGGGTACTTCATCTCTTCTTTAACACAGAGCAACATAGCAGAACAGAAGTTAATTATCTAGAAGTTCTTTTAAAGGGAGTGAGTTCTAAAACCCTGCTGCTAGTGATCTTCAAATTCGTCTGTAAGACCTCTGACCTTTCTGTCACTTTCTTTTTCTTCATTCCCCCCTGTCTAGAATTTCTTTCTGCCAGTGAGGGCTAATGAGAACATCACTCCTCTCTTAGCAGCCTGACTTGAATGACCATTTCCACTGCTTTGGACAAGCCGGACGTTAAGCCATACAATTTATTGAGAAGATGTAAGAGAACTATTGCTCTACAGTGTTTTTCTTTCCCCAAACTCTCAAACCTAGGAAAAGGGTCACAAAGGCCAAATACATCTTCCAATACTGTAGGAACATTTTTGTCAGTTCTACTAAAAGATGGATCGGACCTAGAGAAAAAAGGATTAAGGAAGAACAGAGGCATACTCTATACATCTTCCAGAAATATATCAGAAGACTTATAGCTATTGCAACAGAAGTTTGATTGTGTACCACAGCAGGCAACTTCAGATTCTCTATTATTAACACTAAGAAGCCACAGAATAAGTTTTTATTCTGACTGTGCTTGCTGCCTTGGAATGTGTCAGACTATCTTATCATCATATGGTGGTATGATGCATTAGAACAGGATCTAATGCAATTTTACAAGTGCAGAAAAATATAGCCACAAAAGCAGAAAGCAAAAAGAAAAACCTTATTAAATAATAGCAGTTATCCATTTTCATTTTACCAGAAAGACTGGTTTCTTTTGGGACGATGTCAAGGCATACTGAGGAGGTGATATGTATCACAGTACATACCTTGTTTCTTATTACAAATAGGTAATTTATTACTCTTTCCTTTATAATCTCTTCTTCTAATTTAAATGCAAAACCTGTGGCATTTATAATTTCCCTTATGCATAACAAAGAAAGGAAAGTAAGCATATGATTTCATATATCTGTAAGATACTTTATATTTGATAAAAATTATGTATGCCATAAGAAGACAGAAAATTTGGTCTGGTATTATTGATCTCTTAAGTTACTAATAGCTTCTCTCATCACTGCAAGGAATCCTTATGACAACTACTGTATAAAATCTAGCCATTTTCTTCTTCAGTGTATAATAACAAATTAAAAAAAATTCTTTTGCTAGTAGAAAAGAAGGAAACAAAATCATCCTACCGTCGTGGAAGGAAGAAAATTAACTTTTGCAAAGATTTAAACATTCAGAATTCCTCAAAGACCCTGGGGTGAACACCACGGACAGTGTTGGTTAATTTCTAAGACTCTTCATTCATCAGCTTGCAAGGGAGGACTTCTAGTACACAAGCTACGTTTTGTGAGCAAATTCTGCTGACACCAGCTGCAGAGCAATTGTAGAGTGTGCTTAAACAATACCTGCTCACTCCTTCTCGCTTTTCGAGCAAAATAAATGACTACTTAGTTGTGTGCTTATGAAAAACTATTTTTTTCTTGAATACCACAGGACATTTCTCACCTAAATGTCACCTGACTTCTTACCTGGCAAACAGCTACAGGAAAATCCACCAATCAAGTCCTGGCAATGGCCTCCATTTTTGCAGGGCTCGAAGGAACATTCATCAATATCCATGGAACAATTTTTGTCTGACAGAAAAGAAAATGAAACATTAAAACTATAAATCATGCTGGGTTTGGGAAAGCAGAAAAGCTACTTCACAGTACCAGTGACAACTGCATAATTTAAGTTTTCTAGGTTGGAAACACTATTTTATTTCTGCTTGACGGCTTCAAAACTAGAGATATTCATAGATCATAGCTGATAGTTAACAAATTAAATATTTTAAAGGAATAAGTACAAGCTCTATTTGCAAATATATTGTGTATTCTAGCATAATATCTCAACACTATAATTGCTAGAATTATATACCACTATTTTAAAACTATTTTAGAGCTTTAACCTCAGTAACAATAACAAAAGTATTTCTCAAGGTTACTTCCATTTTTAGATGCATAAAGTCACTTATTGCTCAGCTGTTTCTTAACTTTTTCATCTTTTAAAGAGATTTAAATGAGCTGAAATTCAAATTAATTCAAATCTGCAACAACAAAGTTATAGGAGAACGTAGAGAAGACATACAGAGGAGAATATTCAGAAGGCTATCAGACAGCCTATGAAACTATTACCTCATTTGGCATACCAAAGAAAATCCATCGTCCCTCATCTCTCACCAGAATTTACTTTGGTGACAGAGAAGGAAAACCAAAGCTGTCCCTGATGTGAGTGAGAAAAATGATTGCTGGTACCGTATACAGAAAGTGATGGAAAACAACATTTTGGAAAGGAATCATCGTTCAAAAATCCTTGTATTTTTGAATGTGCTATTGGCAATTTTTTTCATGCAATAGTGGAAAAGGCAACTACAAATGGAGATTTTCTGGGATTTTAATCTAGGTAAAAGAGAAGAATGATCTCTAAATATAAAGAAAAGAATGTGAAGAACTTGGGTGAGATCAATCAGGATCCAAGGGAAGGGGAAAGAAGACAGTGGTGAACAACAAAAAAACCAAAGGAATTCATAAGAATTTCAAAGAGTGCAGAAAACTTCTGATCAGGTTGATGAGAAGCTGATTTAAAATAAAAAGGTACTTAAGAAAGTTACTTACTGTTTTCTTTAAGTGCACCAAGACAAATTATCCTTTTGTGGGGAAAAAGACACTGGGTATTAGGAGACTAACTTGTCCCTTCTGATTTTTCAAAGGATGAAAGTGCCTAACTAATAAAATATAGGTTAGGTTACTAAGGATAATGTAAGAAGAACAGCATAAATATATAGGCATGAAATCAGACCAGCAAAGGCACTGAATAGGATGTAACTATCATGGGATGGTCAGGGTAACAAGAAATCATGCTGTAAGTACTTCAGCATCAAAGATGAAGGAAAAGTATGGTTCCCCATTCAATGGAGAAGGATGGCTACTGATAATGGTAATCATGAGAAATGGTTCAATGCTTCTTTTGCTTCAGTCATCAGTAAAAAGGTCAGCTGCAAGCAATTCATTATCATAATTGATACTTCTGATTAAAGGGCAAAACTTCAGCATTGACTAGAGAAGGCAGGCTGGAGAATTGTCAGATGAGTTAGATGTTCAGATAGGCTGGTCTGATGAACTTCACCCATGGGTACTTCAGGAGCTGGCTGATAAAAACTCAGTACTTTGTGAACTTGTGGAGGACAGGTGAAGTACCTGAAGCCTCAATAAAGTCAGCCTGTAAAAAAGTGTAAAAGACAGAGCTTTGAAATTAAAAAATCCAGTGTAATTTCAGTTCATGGATGAAACACAGGAAAAAGTTACAAAACCGATTTGTTGTAAGAACCTATACATATAAAATGTATTTAAAATGTCTGTTATGTAAGCAAACCAATTCACTTCTACACCACAGTTACAGCACTTGTGGATTAAAAAAAAAATAATTTAAAAAAAATAACATGTCATATTCCTTGATTTCAGTAATGTGTCTACTGCTACCTCATGTGAAATCCTAATAATTGGACTAGATAAGAACTACAAGAGGCTATTATCAGAAGAGTAAAACTTGTTGGAAAGCCATATTCAAACATTAGGTATCAGTGGTTTTGCTATCAAAATAGATGAATGAATTGCACAGACTTTGTTGCACAGGTCTACTCTCTACCTAGCTCAATTTTTGCAACAGGAGCCTGGATGGTGGACAACAGAGTAAGCTTATTGGTGGCAACAGAAACAGGTACTTTGGAGTACAGGATTAGAAGTCTTCATAAATTTTTGCAAATTCGATATATTGGTTGAAACAATAAATGTTAACCAATTGGAAGAAGTGGAAGATATCATAATATAGTAAAACACAAATTAAGTAGGAAAAAAGCCCAGAATTTTATTCCAAATCAAACAGAGTGCTGGGATATATAAAAAGGAACATTGCCAGTTAGAGGCATGAAGTTATCCTTTTGTTCTCATCTAGCTGGAGTAAAGCTCCATTTGGAGTGCTTTGCACTGTGCACTTTGCCAACTGCATTCAAGACTCATGTGGACCAAATGAAGACAGTTCAGTTGAGCATGACAAAGACCTTGAAAGCATGATTTCTTAGGAAAAGCAAAAAGAACAGGACTGTAAAGTCTAAATAAGGAAGATTTGAATAGAAATATGAGGACAGTCATAAAATAAAATAAGAAAAGGCTTGTGACTTCTCTAAGTTAAGATAAATATATCAGGAATGACATAGTATAGTATATGTTTTCTGCTGGGCTGAGGATGGAATAGGTGATCTTTAGTGTTTTTTCCTAGTGCTATGATTATATAATATAGAGGGCACACACACTGTTTATAACACAGAAGAAGGTCCACAGGCTTTTATGTTTGCGTAGTGAGTTGGATTATCCAAAAATTTGCTATGCCTCATAGTAGGGTAAAGCAGGACAAGTATTCCAGATCTGTGGTCATGTAAGGAAGGACCAAGAATCATCCATATCAAAAAGTGTAGGAAATTTAAAATAGAATAGGATAAGTCTTAAGTTACTTGATGTGTGATAACGGAGTTCCTACTTTGGAACCTAGTGCATCTGTCCAAATCTGTATGCCTGCTCTGTCTCTCCATTAAACACATTTCTGTATTAGTCAGATAAGACAGAGATGAGCCCAGGTGTACAGTAGCCAAAGAAACAGAGGGCACTCAGGGTGTCGTAAAAAAATTAACATAGAAGGCAGAAACAAACACATTCTTCATGCACACCATAATTGTACATGGTTAAAAACACAGAGGGATAAATGGCAAATCCAACTCTGAGTGAATTGCAGCTTTTGGAACATTCAATCTATATTCAGCCCTCAAGTCTTTCTCATTAGAAAATCACGAGACAAACTTCATATTTCCCTAAGCCTCCTTTCCTGTAGGTGATTATGAAAAGCCCTTCCTTTATTATTTCAACACTGACTTTTAAACAAACACTGCATTTCCACTATGACTTAATTTCCTGTATCTCCCTGCATATCATAAAGCATATACATTAACTGAAATCTTGTGATAAGCATTCGGTTAAACGGCCCACTTTTCAACATACTGCAGGTCACTTGTGGTCACTCACAGCTGGCATATACGAGCAAAGAAAAATATATGTATGTTATAGCTACTGAACTGTAGCTGAACTGTATGTGAGGAAAGACCAGGAGTGATCTGAAGAGGACTGCTGCAGACCTCAGCCTATGAGTGTTATCGCAGTGCTGTGACAAAATATTTCTCAGATGTATTTTAGAGAACAAAAAGGAATATTGATGTGTAAAATATCTTTTCATTAAACATTGACTACGATGTTCCATATTTAAATATAAGTGGGAAGAATGCACAAAAATCTACACAATTTATTCAACAACTGAAGAAAGCATGCTGTCGGCAAAGGCTTAAAGAGCTCCATCTGTTTCTTTTAGAACAAATGAAAACAAGAAGTGACTTGATTACAGCATATCAGTGCCTTTACAAAGAGAAAGCACTTGGGTGGTAAGAGGCTTTTTCATTTTGTGTAGAAAAGGTAATGGGTCTCAGTAGCTTGAAGATGAAGACAAAAATTCAAATAAAATATTTAATGTGAATTTCTGAACCGGATGGTGATTACTACCAGAAAAAACCATTCCAGTGAAATTGTGGCTTGGTGCCCTGTAGCACCACTGTCATCATGGGGAATGTGTATATTCTGTCCTTGGAGGTTCTGGGGGTTCTTAAGAAAAGTCGTGGTCAGGTGCCACTGTGCTATTATCAGAGCTAATAATCTATGCAATTCCATTTCTTCCCTAATGGCAAAGGTGCCAAGGAAAATACAATCTTCTTGTAGAAGTTTAATAAATAGCTTTAAAAGCATCACTCTGTATTTAACATTCTTCCCCTCCTACCTCAGATGTGGGCAAGTTTCTAGTCAACCTACTGTTTAACGTTTTACTGTTTAAGCTTGTGAGTCCAAGCTGTGGGGTGCTGTCCCCATTATGACCATTGCAGCCCTCTAGCCCAGTATGTATGGCCATTGCCAGCATCAGGCCACAGCTTGGGTGTCAAGATAACACCAGAGGCCTCAGGACCTGTCTAGTGGTGGACACTGTCTCATTTGATTCAGGTTTTTTTTTTTTTTAATTTTGTACAATTGTCTCATGTTTCCCTTATTGTAAATAAGACACAGACAGGAATAAGTGTATAGAATAATTATGACCCTAGAGCAAGGCTGCAGTGTGAAGGAGTGCAGGGGAGAGAGCAGAGGCCTTGAAGGTGCATTTGTAGGATGGTACTGGACACTCCAAGGCTATTAACAGCTCACCTGTGGCCAGTTACTGGTAGTGAAGCAAACACAGGAACTGGGCAAAAACAGTTGTAGTGATACCAAAATGGACAAAGAACAAATGCCTAACCTATGAAAAAGGCTTCAATTAAACCAAAACCAGTAGTTATAGGGAGGTGCAGAACTGAGAAAGAATGGTTTAAAAAATTAAAAAAACAAGACAGAAGCCAAAGCATGAAGAATTAAAAAATGTCAGCTGTGCTACTGAAGGTGGCACCAAATATGGCTACTACTTTTTGTGGTCATACTAAAACTGATAGTGTCATACCTGATATCACGGGTCTGTCAAAGAACGGGGTGCCCAAAGGTAAAATTTTTTTACTCATTAAGAACACATCCCACTATATACTGGGAAATATAATTTAGTATCAAAACCTCTGGTAAAACGCTAGTTGGTATTGCAAAGGCAGTGATGAACAACAGACTTTTTCCAACATTATTGATTTGGTGGGTTTTTTTTTTTCAGAAGATAAACCATCCACTATTAAAAAAAAATAGAGAAAACCATTCTTATGTAAGATGGCCCTTCCCTTTCTCAAATTCAGTAACAGAATATCTGGGAGGGATGGAAAATGTGCGCTGAGGCTGCAGGCAGGTTTTCTTCTGTCAGCATTCACTCACTGCTCATGCCATAGAACAGGTTAATTGAAGCAGTTAAAATAAAAATCTCAATGCAGCAGGAAATCCTGTCTTAATATTCATATATTATTTCTACAGGTGCACTCAGATGTAAAAAGTAAAAATTGTGCTCACTCTGCTAGCACATTACTGTTCATAGTATGATATCATCATAACATGGAACATCACTGTTTAGAATATAAATAGAAAAGGCATTCAAAGAAAAGGAGAAAAGAGAAATAGTTTACAGAAAAAGATGCAGTTAAGGAAAAATCTGGTTAATTTCCCATGGTAACTCAGGTAACAAAGAATTTCAACCATGTTTTCCAGAGTTGTCTGTGTGTGTTTTAATCACTGTATGAGCTTTTCTACACTTGATTACTTTTCATTTTTTATTTGATAAGGTCCCCCAAGCAACCAACAACACTTTTTAATTGAAAAACAAGCCTACTTATATTAAATGCATTTCTTGGATTTTCTTCCAAATTATCTACAATTAATTAAATACACAGTCACACCCAGAAAGGTATTAATGTATGTTCTACATACATTTTATTATGCATGACAATTGGCATCGCTGTTGGAAAAAATCCATTATATCTAAAATAAAGGGGATAAACTGAAATACAGAAATAATCTCATAACACCTCCAGTAGAGCAATGATAAAGTAAATCCCATATAAACTAATTACATTTTTGATTGAGGAATTAACTTTTCTTTTTTAGAGTGTTCCAACTGTTACTATTCACCTTCTAATTCAAGCAAATCACACTTAGTATTTGCAGATGGAAAACTATTGGAGAAATGTGACATTTGATTTCTCACCAAAAAAAAGAGATTTTGCTTATTTTTTCAATGACTGGAAAAAACATTGCACTGAACTGATTGATTTGTTTTTCTTTAATGCGATTCAATAGTTTTTATGTATTAGTTTATCAAAATTTTTATGTAATGTAATTTGCAACATGATGAAACTTTTACAGTCTTTTCTACACTTGACTGATCTTTTATATTCCCAGTCTTGTAGCCTGTAGTCCTTCCAGGGGAAGCAGGTACACTTAACAGATGAGATGTGATGAGAAACTTTCCCTAATAACCACAGAAATACATATTGAATACATTTCCATGTATGAATAAACAGTGTTTGTTTTCCAGCACATTAAGCTTGTGTGCCCAACTGTGGGAAGCCTGCCCTTGGCAGCTTGCCTTCTGGAGTGTTTCTGAAGCCCAGCAGCCCAGCAGCAGCGTGCCATCCGAGCAGAGGAAAGGTGGTCAGCCTTTTGCTCTCGTGCCACCACGGGCTCTGCTGGCCAGGAGCTGAGAGAACCATTCTGCCCTCTCTGGTCTGCAGCTTGGTTAGTGCTTTGACTAGAGATCAGATACAAGCTTGTTGTTTACATGAACTCTGTCATTAGGGGACATCAGAGAAAAGAATTACCTGGTTTTTGGGCTGCTTAAGGGTCACTGATGTGGAACAAGAATCTGATGCATGAGATGGAAGTGAGACTGAGTATCTGCAACTGGTGGGTAAGGACCAGGAGATTTCACAGGCCAATTCTTTCCTTTGAATTGTTGAGAACAGGGCTGGAGATGATTAGTGTGGAATGGATGGTGGAGTGATTCGAAGACTTTAAAATGTGAAGTGGTCCTGACACTAACTAAAAGCATCTAGGTCAGCCAAAAGCTGCCTCAAATAGAACAGCTTTTGCAGACTTACTGAAAACAAAGCTTAGAAAGCCATGAAAAATAACACACAGGAAGATTTTTTTAAAGCACAAAAAAGGTGTCTGTCTCCTTTTGCTTTGTGATGGAATGAGTTCAGCTAGAAGACACTGCACATCCTTTTATAATTTTGGTTTTCAAATATTCACTGTTGCCAGGACCACTTCTTTAGCTACAATAGATACTACAGAATTCTTAAAGCTTATAGTATGAGACATGCCAGAGGAAATGATACAGATTTGGTCTTCAGAAAGCATATTAAAAGGCTTTCAAATTTATTTATTCTCCCCTGTAAAGCCTAAAGACTTATTTAAGTCAACATGTGACTGGTGGTAGATTTGTACTGTTGATTCATACTGCCTTATGATAATGATAAACACAAATGAGACACAGGCAAAACTTGAATCAAGAATCATGTTACACACAGAGAACTCATGGGGACAATAATATAAGTGAGGAGGTCAGACTAAGAATCTCATGCTATAAATTACAACAAAATACAGTGCTAAGTGCTAGAGCAAAACTCAGTCTGGAATTGTGTTTTTCCTACCCAGAGTACACTGGAGTCTCCTTACTAGCAAAGGAACCACTGTGGCAGTCAGGCACATGCACACAGTTTTGAATTCCATTTTATTAATAATCTCTTAAAAAAATTAAAATAGGCTGTTAATAGAGATTTTCTGCATTCATTATGTTATATGGATTTCCACATTGCCTAAATATTAATGCAATCCACAATGGCTAACTCTGCATTTATTATACAAATAGCATAAGCACAGAAGAAAACATTCAGTGTAATCAGGAGGATCTTTATCCCCACTTCCCATTCTAGTCAGTAGACTGGCTGATTTTTTTCTTGTAGGAGCTGACCTGTCTCACAAAAAAAATTCGATATGAAGTGAGATCAGTGAAAAGTCTCTCATGCAGGAAATGCAGGCAAAAATAGAGATTCATAATCATAGAATTGTTTAGGTTGGAAGGAACCTTTAAGATCATCTAGTCCAACCATCAGAGTTCCTAGATCTGATAAAAAACCCCACAAAAGCATCACTAAACCATGTCCCCCAGCACCATGTCAATGTGTCTTTTGAACACCTCCAGGGATGGTGCCTCAACCCCTGCCCTGGGCAACCCATTCCAGTCCTTAATGACGCTTTCAGTGTAAAATTTTTTCCTAATACCCAATCTGAACCTCTCCTGGTGCAACTTGAGTCCGTTACCTCTTGTCCCATTGCCTGTGACCTTAGAGACCGACCCCCCCTGGCTGCACCCTCCTTTCAGGGAGTTGTAGAGAGAGAGAAGGTCTCCCCTCAGCCTCCTTGTCTCCAGACTGAACAACCTCCAGCTCCCTCAGCCTCTCCTCATACGACTTGTGCTCCAGACCCCTCACCAGCTTCGTTGCCCTTCTCTGGATCCGCTCCAGCCCCTCAATGTCTTTTTTGTGGTGAGGGGCACAAAACTGGACACAGCCCTTGAGGTGAGGCCTCACCAGTGCTAAGTATAATGGTATGATCACCTCTCAGGTCCTACTCACCACGCTATTCCTGAGACAGGCCAGGATGCTGTTGGCCTTCTTGGCC
>BJBW01004491.1:191946-216716 GCA_004320125.1 Scolopax mira
GGAAATGGTCTGAAGTTGGGGCAGGGGAGGTTGAGATTACAAGAATGAAATGAATTGCTATTGAAAAGACGTATTGAGAGTTTTGCCAACTACTACATTTAACAGCAATTTCCTTTAATATAACTGTTCCACAGCATTTCCAAACACAGAAGTGCTTATTTATTTATTCCTTATGATGTTATCGTCAGAAAAGTCCTTTGGGACCAGCTCTATAGTGTCAGTAAAATCCCTCATATATAAAGTGGTAGCTGATAGCAGTTTTATTTGTGTAACGATGGGAATGTGCTCAAGTACTTGGCCTGCATATTTTATTTGCAATTTTGTGTAAGAAGAATTTTGCCATTAAAAAACGTTCAAAAAAGAGAAAAAATTGTAAAATTTGCATAGATTCACAAACTACTAGAGGGGTAATGTGGTTTCAAACTTCTAAGGGGAAACATGACAAAATGAACTGGGCTCCAAATCTACTTTACATGGCCTATATAATTGCCTAATGAATGAAGATCTAAAATGATTCTTCAAATTTTTAACACAAGCAATCATTTATGAATATATTATGAGATTAAACATCATGAAAATGAAAAGCTGAGAGGCAAAATTAATTAATACAAATCCTTTATTATAAATTCCAGCATACTACATACATACACGAATTATCACATTTAGTTTTTCTTTAATTAATATGGAGTTATATCTTTAATGTATTGTAAACTGGAGCTTTGAAGAACATGTCAGATTCCTGGGGAAGTTATCAGTTATTTCACAGGACTCATCAAAGTTCCTAATTTAAAAGTCCGTAACAGTGAATTTGGAGCCACAAGCAGTGCCAATCACGACATGCTAAAATTTAGTATTTTAAGTTGTGCTACAACATCAAGTTAACACGACAGAAACTGCAAAACTGAGACCAGAGCCTTTATCAAAGTAACAACGAGAAAGCTGCGTCTTTCTTAAGCAGCAAATATATAACTTCAGGGTTTTGTTATTTATATCTGAGTGCTCTACAGATGCACAATCAGACATTCAAGAGGAGTTCTAAGAAGATAACTCCTGACAGCTTCAGATGACAGAATAAATGTTCAAGAAATTTGATTGTTAAAGACAGATTGGAAACTTTATTCACTCTTTTTATGGATACACAGCTTTCTCAGAAACCACCTCTGCAATCTTTTCTCCAAGGACTGGTAGAGAACAGATATCCAATACCTGCTTTCTCAATTCTTTCATGTTTTATTATATTCAGATAGATAAAACATTTCTGCTCTAGGAAGTTTATGTTTAGTATGTTTTGCATTTCCTTCTGTGTTTTCTATGAAGCTTGGCCGATACCTTAGTCATTTTCCATGCAATATGTTTGAAATGAGGAGAAATGAAACTTTTGCCACTTATTTCCTTTAAGTTAAATATTAAACAAGAATTGTTACTGTCACCACTTTTCACTGTTTTTCTTTCCTGCTGGGAGGAAGGTAAGAATTTCCTAATGTCATAGAGCAAAAGAGAAGGGATGGGAAACAAAGCTATAATGAAAAGAGATATTCCTTTAATGCATTGAGAGATAAAGAAAATTCTTCAGTATATTAGCTGCTGTTATTAGCTACCAAAATGTCAAGTTAACATCACTTGTATTTCTTATAATAAGGAATCTTCATGATTTGGCCTCTTTGATCAATTCTGTATGGAAAAGATGAGAGAACACTACTGTTCTGATAATTTCTCATCTTTCACAGTAGCAGTAGCCACCTTTTATCCTGTGTTCAACAAAGGGGAGGTCACCCCACTAAAAGAAAAGGAAATAGGTAGACCCACTTATTAGAAGTGCTCAATAATGGAAGAAAAAAAAAAGGTATTGAAGATCTCACAACATTTTTCTACAATGTAGCATTATATCTACAAAAAAAAAAGTGAAAAAATAGAGTTTTTTCAAACTAAAAAGACACTCACACAAATCACAAGGGAAAAAATGTCTCACTTTCTGAGAAGCCCTAGTTTAGAAACCAATCCTGTTAAAATGTGATTGACAATTTTCATTCCCTGCAAAGGTATTCTGTACCATCACTTCCACAGAGCTCACAAGAAGATGCACAGCTCAGTTTATCTCTAAAGATTAGGTAGCTGAGATCTCGTTAGAGTTCTTTAAATTAACATTGAAAAGAAGACCATCATCTTCCCTCAGAATGGAGAAAATGCCAAAGAAAGAATTAAAAATACCAGTCAGAAAAACAAAATAAGATTTTTCTTAGAAATGCAATCTGAAGATTGGCATCCCTGAAGTATCATCCCAGTATAAAGAGTATAAACAATGGCTTGGAATTATGTGGAATTATGTTGGATATTGTATAGCTATTGGTGAAATTTATGTCAAGAGAAATTGCTATGCTTTATTTTCAGAGTGATAAGACATTTCTAAGAATTCAGATAAGCACAAGAAGAGTAAAACTGAATTATGGGAGACACTTAAAAGAATTCCCTAAAGGAAGGTAGACTATGTTCATATCTTACATTTATATTGTTCTAAATTATGACCAGGATAACCTTATCCTAATCATAACACTAGCTATACCAGCAAATTAGGAATCTGCACGTAGGAGTACAAGAGAAAATATATTCAGACTTCCATCAAAGGGAAGGAACTTAAAAGAGAAGAAGTTAAAAGTTAATTTTGAAGATGTGAAATGAAAATCCCATTATTTTCTAAAAGGTCCATATATGCAGGAAAAACCCCACACATTTTGATGATACCATCAGCAACACTCCTACTATTGGAGAGAGTCTGAAATCTGAGAATATTACAGATGCAAGATGCATCCCAGCCCTCGGCACGTCTGCTTGGGATGGTTCAGCTCCTCCCTTTGACAGCCCATGAGGGACACCCTTTCTCAGGAGGGATGTAAATGTCCAGTGTCCGTTCCTGACATTCTGGTGAAATTTGTTACAGGAGCACTAGTAGGCAAGGGGAAATATCATAGAGCTGCAGATAGCAGAGACTTTTTTACAAGGTTTTCATTATATAGTTCATTCATGCTGCTGCAGCTGTTCAGAGATGCCTTTGGAACTGGGGTTGTTTAATCTGGAGAAAAGCCTGTGCAAGGAGGGCTGTAGAGAGGTGAGGTTCAGTCTCTTCTCCCAACTAACAGGCAACAGGTCAAGAGGAAATGGCCCCGAGTTGCTCCAGGGGAGGTTCAGATTGGATATTAGGAAAAATTTTTATACTGAAAGTGTTGTCAAGCATTGGAACAGGCTGCCCAGGGAAGGGGTTGAGGCACCATCCCTGGAGGTTTTCAAAAGACAGGTAGGCTGACATGGTTTAGTGATGTTTTTTATCAGAGTTAGGTTGATGGTTGGACTTGATGATTTGAAAGGTCTCTTCCAGCCTAGACATTCTATGATTCTATGGTGCTATTACAAACAGAAAAGAAGGAAAGATAGGAAAGAAACAAAAGGTATAGGCTGAATCTGTCTTTAATAGAATCGTTTGGCGTGCAGTGTGAATTATACACTCTGAAAGATTTGAAAGGAAAACATATGGATAGATTTTTATTTCTTTCTGTCTTCCCTGTCTTTAAGAGAATTTGTGCTACACACAGAAAAGAGCTTAAATGCAATTTGTATTTGTCCTATTTTGCTTCTGCTGAAGTAGATTATTAATTTTCAATCTAATATTATATACTTTGAGTATGTTTATTTCTTATTGATCAGAATGTCTGCAAATGATGCCTCTCACAAACATCAATTAACTATCTTAATGTGCTGGAAGAATACAAGGAAGAGTAAGCCACATTTGCATTATGTTTAAATCAAGAATGAGTTAAGAGGGAAGTTTTTAACTACAGTATAATCCATGTATTTATATTTAATTACCTACTTTTCATATAGTAAAATCAAGTTAGACATTAAGTCAGAACATGTAACAGATGATGAGGCTGCTGCACAACTCTTCTCTACAATGAAAAATCAAGAGTAAAATACGTCTGAAAGATGAATTAAAAATATTAAATTAATTTCAATTATTGCAAGGAAGAAATTGGTAGCTGGTGGTTTCTGGGGCTGCAGGTCTGGAAAAATATAGCATAATTATTTACTAAGGATATAGTTTCATAATTTTTTTTTGCCAACACACTCTTATACCAAAGTAATTCATTTTAGCTCTCAGGCTTTGCAACTCTTTACTTAGACTTCATCCTCAAGACGAGGATGAGATCTCTGATTCCACTGGTACTTGTCATAGTTTTATCAGCTAATGGAAAGGTAAAATAAAGCATAGTCAAGAAAAGGAACAAGATTCACTGGGAAGCAATTTTGTGAAAGCAATATTGCTTGCAAGAGTCTTTTGCATATGTGAAGTTGTTTAAAAAACAGTCATTTTTATAGAATTGTAGATATTCTGTGGACATATATGCAGTCAGCTGACTCATAATCGTATTTCATATGTTAAAACATCAACATTATTTTGTTTTTCATACACTAGTGTCAAGAAATAAATCATAAAAGGAAAAAGTATTTTCAGTGTTTCATATATAATCCAAGAAACTCTAGGTCAAATCTAAAAAATGCACTTGTTTCAAGAGAAAATATGGAATGAAAATCTGTTTCTAATATTTGATAGTTCAGAATTATGATTCCTCCTAAAAAACACACCTATATAATTCCTTCTCATTTTTAACAGAAAGGCCACAGCCACAGAAAAAAAATAATGTGTTATGGGTATGTCAGAGAAATGAGAGATTTCCTGAGCCCTTTAGGCATCCTCCTTAACAAGAACTCCCTGGATGATTGAATCTATTAGATCACATCCTTACTCACTAAAGGCAAGAAATCTTTGCTATTGCATTTTATTTTTAACGATGCGTCTATTTGTAAAAAGGAAACAATATATGTTTACCTTTTGTATAACTCCATTAGTTTCTACAACATTACGCTAATAAAAATGTGGTCTAGGATCAACTTCATGGGAGTTTGAATGCAGACTATTTACATCAAAGTAATAGTTTCAGGAAGTGGTAAGGCTCCTAGACATTTTCCAAGGGCAAAAACATAAAACTGAAAAATATTTTATGTTACAGTCTTTAAAGCCTCAACTCTTAAAATGTCAAACTACACCAGACACTAAAGTAGATTATATGTGAGTCTCTTGCACACAGGTTATGTCCTCAAAATAAGGTGCATTTGGACACTGAACTGTCTGCACATCCTGCAATGATGAGTGAAATCTCCTTGTTGAGATCATACCCAAAGCAACTTACTTACTCTTCATTAAAAAAAACCAAAAACGTTACTTCATTAAAAGCTTCCCCTAAGAACAAAGGCACAACAATTCAATCCACAGAAGTGGTTGGATAAAAAGCTGGAGGAATGGCATGGTATTTTCTACTTCAAACGCATATTGACAAAACAAAGGAAGGGTCTTATTAAAGGAAACCACTGCTTTTCAAGAAGATGTAAGAAACAAATTTTGTTTATGGTGAGAACATTCACCATGTCCCTCCTCAGGGATATGGCAGAGTCCTCAGCACTGGAGGTTTTCAACATGTGACTGGACAGGGTGCTACATAATCTCATCTAGGCTCTGTTTTCCATGAAATATTGGACCAAATGGTCTTTCGAGGTCCCCTCCATCCTGGGCTACTCTGTGATTCTGTAATAAAAAGCATGTAAAAAAAGCTAGTGGAGTGACCAGGGAAACAGAGAGCCTGTCACACAACAGAGGATTTAAAAAATATATATTTGCATCTAGTGTAGCAAAAGGTAGGCTGAAAGGAGATATGAGTGCTTCTCCTAAATCTGCCAATGAGAAAAATCACCCAAAAGAAGGTGAACAGCTATTGAAGTTAAAGTATAAGGATCACAGGTACAAACTGATATTGATTTTTCACAAATTTAAATTACATAGTAGAAAACCTTAATCCAAAGAGGGCAGTGGGATTCTGGGATAATCTACCATCTGAAATGGTTAGGATGAAAGCTCACTGACTCTGAAAAGTACTTTTTACAGTAATAGTTGCAGAAAGTCAAACTTTATTAGTGTAGGAAAACGGGTAGTAAGAAGTTTGGTTATCATCAACAGAGACTGGAATTATTAGTTCAGAAAGCCCTTTCTAGTAATTTCCTTTTTTTTTTTTTAAATTTTACTAAAGAAAGTTCAAACAAGTAAATGTTTTACTGAAAAGTCTGGAAATATAACCAGCATGAAAATATACTACTACTACTACTGCTAAGGGTGAAGAGATCCAATTCTCCCAGACTCTATGTACGACCTGCACCAGTCCCTTGATCATCTTGTTGCCTCTCGGTTGGACACACTCTACTGTGTCACTGTCTTTCTTGTACTGGGGACCAAATGTGACAACACAGTCAGGGAAACAAAACTTAATTTCTTATTCACCAATCTTATTAAATTGCCTAAAAGAGTATTATAATTTGTTTCTGATTAAAATGCATCCAAAATATTATATGAAGGTAAAAATTAGATTTTCTACTGCTACCTTCTGTGTACTTATGTATTCATTAGATCTTTTCACAGAAGTACTCGTTATCTCTCACGAGCTTCTTAAATCTGCATAAATGAATTGTGATAGGTTTGGGTATTATTGAGAGGATCACAATTTTCATATGATAAAAAGCCAGCTTTGTATTTCCAACATATATCAGCAGCCTGGATGTGATAGAAGAAAATATTTTTCCAAAAATCAAGATTACATTTATGATTGAATTATCACTGCACCAAATATTATTCATCATAAAGAAGTCTCCTCAACTGTTAGAATCCAGAAAAAAGTGGAGAAAAGAACTATTACCTCTTGTAAAATTGTAAAGAATGATTCAAACAGAAAACATCCACAGTATTCTGGAATTCACCTGACACCTAGGAATATTGGAGTATATAGGAACATCTGCTCTTGGGTTAAACACATTGTGCATACTGTAGCCAAAAAGAAATTATGCAGCTTCAGATTAGAATGGATTTGCACAGGGAGGAAGAGAGAGGGTACAGGAAATCCTGCTATCGGCATTAATTCTGGCCTTTCCAGATTTTGAAACCTTAATCATTCTTTTAATACAGTACCATGTGGGTAGATACGTAGTAGGCGCATTCAAGTATTAACAAGAAAGAATAAAGTCCTCAGTCAGGCGAGGGATACGATACAGGCAAACTATTCTGCTTCTACAAAATTCCACTGACCTCCATAGGATGAATTCTTTCAGCTGAGGTTGTCCCCAAAAAACATACTTGACTTTCTGGTTACAGTACTAATCTAAAACAAATGAATGGAATACTAGAGATTAATCTAGAAGCATTAAAGAACAGAATCTCATCTCCCAGATGTTTCAGTTTTATAAATCTGCATCCAGATGATTTGTTTTACATCTCTGGCTGCTCAGGGTTAAGCTATTACTAACTCCATGGGGTCAGGAGGGGCAGGAGGACATCCATAACTTAGCTAGCGTGTCTTCTGCAAACCACCCTGCATCCCTGTAGGATTTCACGTCAAATTTTTATTTTTTAAACACTCAGTAGGATACCAAAGTATGAGACAACTTCAGAACAAGGAGAGATCAGACACATTAGAATTGTCTAGTACAAGGGCTAGAATTATTTGTACAGGAGAGAAAGCTTTCTTGACAGCCAGTTCAAGGCTGCTGAACAAATTTCAATAGGAATTAAGAACAAACATACAGCAGAGAGTACACGTATTCAGTTATTTAAAAAAATCCCTGTATGATTTGTCTTTGCAGAGAAAACACAGAGAGGCTTGCATGTGGGAGATGCTAGTCACACGAGCCGTAATGTGTGCCTGAATAGAAAACCGTGCCCCCCGACAGGAGGATTGCACAAAAACTGTGCAAGATGAGGCTAACTGATTTTACTTGTGCTGCAGCAGGAGATCTTCCAGGATTTTCTTTCAACCCATTCTAATTCTCAAAGGCCCCTTGAAATTTTTGTTTAAAGATGAAAAGCTTCAGAGTGGATTCTTCCATTCCTGTTAAGAACAGCTTTATTTTTTTATTTTTTTTTATTTTTTTTTTAACATCAGTTTCTAGCTGTTTGAGAGGATGTCATTACTGCAGACAAATTTATAAAGCCACATCAAAACTAAGGATGCATGAACAGCACCTGGGTACCTCCCACTGATAAAAAGCCTCGGATGCCAGCATAAAGAGCTCTCTTCCAAGCGAGATGCTGAACATACCTGTTCCCACAGCCAGCCCAGGGACAGCTATTGTTTCATTTATACCTGCAGGCCTGAGGAACCTCTTCTGCATCTGTGATTTTCAGGACTTAGGGCTTGAGTGAAAAGAATAACAGGATTTACAGGTCAAACAAAAAGAATAACTTATGAAGTGCACATAGTTGGAAGAAAATAGAGCACATCTATGTAGGCAAAAATGTCCTTAATGTAAATGTATTAAAGCAAATATATTTGTAAGGAAATAAAGCACTGCTTTTGCTAGGCTTTGGGTTTCTGCTTTCCTTTCCTATTGTGGCTGTTCTGGGTTTTGGTTGGTTTTTTTTTTTTTTTTTTTTTTTTGTATTGATGTCCTACTCTACATCTATTTCTCTTAACAGATTCTGAACTGAAATAAAACGAAAATATTCTTGATTAATTTACTGTAAAGAAAGAGAATGAGCAAATGGCATTAGAAAGACTAAGTGTACATCTGGAATCTAATAGTCATATGGGAACTTTGCTATCCAGGAGACTAAAATTCTCATGTATATAACTGTTATGTGCTTGTTTCCCAGCAGATGCAGAACACAGATGCGTTTTTTTTTTCCTCAGATAAATCTTTCAGAGGACATTGTTAATTTCTTTTAAATAATTCAACAGAATATTAATAATTCTACCACTCCTTAGATTCATAAGTCTGTTTAAATTAGCTATCCTTATAAGCAAAGTATTCAGGATAAAAAATTTACTCCAGGAAAAACTCAAACATAAGTTTAGAAGTAGTCTGGAGTCTAAACTTAAATCTAAATGATGAATAGTTCAGAGTATGTAGCATTTGAACTAGGACTTGAATGTTAGTTTTTGCCTCTTGCTGGTAAAATCTGCACAAATTCTATCATATAAAGAATTAATGAAGACTCCATAATTTTCTATAATTTATAAAGGCAAAACTGATGAATATGACTCCCAGTGAAACTGGTGGAATTGACATCTTTGAAACTTGATAACCATTCATCACAAATAGAAATCCTTAAACAATAAAATAAAATAAACAACTTAAACTGTAAATGCTAGCAGGCAGCAGGTAATTGTGGACCTGGATGTCGGTAAATATCTCAAGCAGAAGCCTGCAACTTGTCAGCTGCAATAGTTGTGTGGCCTTATTCTAAATTTTGATAACACCTGGACCAAATATTTGAATCTTCCATTTAATGGATAGACATGAGAGAGTATCACTTATTGGATCGCCTGTTGTTGTTCTGCACAAAGGCTTTTTAGACTGGAAGAACTGGTGAGGTGGACCTTCAGAAGGAAGAGCTTCAGCTGAAAAGCGTGAGCTCCTGAAAACAAAAAGTGGTGGTGTAAAGGTAAAGAAGAAGGTGAAGATCTTGGCTGGAGCAAAGATCCTGGAAGTGTGGGAAGAGCCTGGAGATCAGAGATGTGTGGAAACAAGTGCCAGGGGAGGCACAGGGACCATGGTCGGTACTGTCCAAGATAACTTCAAGCAGTGTCTCAGCATGAACCAACATGACTTTCTACTTGAGCTTCCCACAAAATCAAAACATGGTAAATGTAGCGCTGATGGGGTGAAGGTGGGCGAGTGTGTGGGATAGCCAAGTATAGTGAGAGCCCTAATATGGCTTCCTCTTAAATCCCATTATCCAGATCTACTGTGGGCTGTCATTTACACAGTCACCAATGACAGCGGCTTGATTGGCACCAAAGATATAATTTTGAAGAAACTGAAAATATGTGACTTGTCTTGACAGAAAATGTCACTTTACTTACAACAAATGTGGAGTAGACTACATGGCAAAATTATATCTATAAGTCTATATCAAGCTGGCTAGAGAAGTAATCTTTGCAAGGTTTTGGAGATTGTGTCACGTGAGACACATTCATTCCCATACTGGTGAAACAGACCATCCAGAATACAGCTGCTTATCGCCAAGAATTGGTCATAAACCATCCTGCCATTTTTACTGCTGTTATCATTGATTTTGATGGGTATTACTGCATGTTTGGATTGGAAAGAGACCTTTAAAATTCATCTAGTACAAACCCCCACCATAGGTGGATGTCCTACACTAGATCAGGTTTCTCAAAGCCCAGTCCAACCTGACCATGAACACTTCCAATGATGAGGCACCCACAGCTTCTCTGGGTAACTTGTTCCAGTGTCTCACCACCTTTATTGTAAAAAATTTCTTATTTCTTCCTTATATCTCATCTAAACCTATCCTCTTCCAGGTTAAAACCATTGCCTGTTGTCTTGTCTCTGCAGGCCTTGGAAAAAGGCTCTATCTGTCTTTCTTGTAAACACTGTTTAAATATCAAAAGGTGACAATAAGGTTCCAATGGATGTACTTCTCTTATTGTCCTCCTAAACATCTGACATGCATAAAGTGCTCTGGAAATTCTTATCTCACTCCTATCTCAGCATTACTTCAGAAGAGGAGTAAAGAGTCCTACTCCCTATGGACCCATTGAGGCAGACTCTCGTGATAGATTAGTACTGCTGTGTACTAAATTAGGCAAGTTCTCCCACATTTCACTGTATTGGCAGAACTGTTTGTGAACCAGCCTTGTTCTCTGTGTTTTCTGTGTCTCACTGAAAGAATTGTCGATATAAGGAAGTTCAGCTTTATATTTGGGAATGTCATTAAATTCCTAAATAAATAGTGTAGCAGAAGAGATATAACTAATAAGATTTCAGAAATAATAATTAAAAAATAGTTCTTGTTATATTTTCTAATGAATCTTTACTACTTTTACTGTTTTTTCCCACTTGCAATGAATTTTTCCAAGCACAGCAATTAGAGTTTTACAAGTTGTCAAATGACGACCATTGTATTTCCAGCTGTATTAACAGTTCTAATTAGACTTGACTGCTGATAAAGTAATTATAAGAAATGTAATAATTTATTAGTTATTTTATTTTAGAGGGTACTTTAATACTGAATTAATAATATGCTCTCTTTAAGGAATCAAAGTGGCTAACAGTTTGAATAAACTCAGTGATTCATTGTGATTACCAAAAGAATGAAGAAGGGTGTTGAAGGACGTTCTTGTTGAGTGGTTTTGAAGTGTTAGAAATGCTTATTATGAGAGAGTGAAATGTAGTTTATTATGTTTGAATTTCTTCTACTAGTTATATGCCAGTTGATGTATAGTCGAGCAACTAACTGCACCAAAGCCTTACAAAACAAAGATACTATTTATCAGCATCGTAAATAATTTACATTTTAAGTGTAAGGTGAGAGAATGGGATATCAAAAATAAATGAGATGGCATATACTGTGATTGTTCAAAATCCAGTAAATGAATAAATGGCAGAAATACTTTAAGTACTACAGATTTAGATCATAGAGAAATAAGAAGATGATAGTTCAGATGTGCATTTTTCTCTATTTGTGAAGCAAAATAATTGTATTGAAATAAGAGAACTGACTTACCATCTGTCTTTAACCCGATTAACACAAAATCACAAAATCATAGAGTAAATCAGGAGGGAACAGATTTCAGGCAAACACCTAGTCTGCCTGCCTGTTCAGATCATGGTCGACTATGAGATCAGCCCAGGTTGCTCAAGGTTTTATCCCTTCTTGTCTTGAAAACATCCAAGGACAGAGACTGCATGACCTCTCTGGGCAGCCTGTTCCAATATCTTGACTGTTGTCTTCGTGTTGAAACTTACATCAAATCAGGACCTCTCTCCCCACTACCCTCCCCTGCCCCAGCCCTGGGGGAGCCACTGGGCACTGCCTGCCATTCAAGAACTAGATGGCAGCATCTTGCCCTGGACCTCTGCAGAAAAGGACCTCCTGAGCGGAGAGGGGAGACCTTATGACTCTTTACAACTACCTGAAAGTAGGTTGTAGCAAGTTGGGTGTCAGTCTCTTCTCCCAAGTAATGAATGATTAGACTGGAGGAAACAGCCTTAAGTTGCCCCGGGGGAGGTTTAGATTGGATATTAGGAAAATTTTTTTCACTGAAAGGGTTATCAGTCATTGGAACAGGCTGTCCAGGGAAGTATTAGACTCACCATCCCTGAAGGTAGATGCAGCGTTTAGGGACATGGCCTAGTAGTGGACTTGGTAGTGTTAGGTTAATGGTTGGACTTGATGCTCTTAAAGGTCTTTTCCAACCTAAATGACTTTATGATTCTATCTGGGTTGAGGCCCCTGGTGTGCTGATAACTCTGATCCACCCCAGAGCGGAGGCCGTGCTACATGAGGTCTCACCACCATTGCTGCAGAGGCTTCCACAGAGGCCTCTCCTGCCCACTGTGCATCCTTACCACAACAACTGCTTCAACCCTCTTAGTTATGCTCTTGGTAGACTGGATATATTTTACCTGTGAAGCATTCAAAGAGTAATCCATGTTATTAACATAACTTTCTGGGGCAGCTAAATGGATACTGCTTTCTACTTATATGATTAAAACAGGAGCTTCTTTTAAATAAAAAAGATTTGACCTTAGGCCCAAACAATAAGTCAGTCTTGTTTCTTCCCTTGCAGCAACAGGATAATAAATTTCTCTTCCACCCAGGATCTCAGTGAACTGATGTGAACCCATGCTCAGGATACAGGCAGAAAAATAATACAGAGAGATGAATACCCAGAAATTTAGAAAATCAAGTAAGTGTCCTCTGTGGGCAGTAGCTGAGCTATATTTAGCATGAGAAATTAAATAACCATAAGGAAAAAATTCATGTTTGGACTATTTAAAATACTAATTATTCATATTTATATTTATATTTATATTTATTTAATTTATTATGAATATTTTATTTAAAATATTAAAATATTTTCAATCAAGACAAGCCAAAGTACAGGTATCTAGAAATATAAGTATTGCCACAAGATTAGTACTGGGGTGGTAAAATGTTGCGTGATTGATATGAGATAGCTGAACAAGCAAAGAAAATGGTTAATCTCTACCATCTTTTATTATTAAAAAATGTTTTCGCCTCCCATTCATGAATATCAGAATAATCTGGTATTACAGAACCCCTAAGTATGGGCAACGAAGTAGTTATTTTTCACAGCACTCAAGATGTATCATCACCATTTCCTGAAACAGAGAATTTTAACAATGATGTGACAGTTTAATGCAAGACCATGGAGACCAACTCCTTTCTATGCTGTTACAAGGTGAGATAACCATGACAAAATTATTTCTGTATGTGTCTATAGGGAGCCCATTATAAGTCTATCATGCTGGCATTATAGTGTGAAATTATGATGGGGGAAAAAAATATTCAAATTTGTACTGCATGACAATGTTGTTCCAGCATGAGTTACTGATATATAGCAGCTGAAATGCAAGCCTGTTTTTCCTGTATTCTATTTAGAACTCTGGCTAAACACACAGTTTTGATTCACATGTACTGTAAAAGAACTTGATACAAAAGTAAATTAACAGAATTACCGACAGTGAATCATGTATTCTTCTCTACTCAGTGTAAAAATGCTGTCTTTAGGCTAAATCAAGATATTTCTTTGCAAATTTACCCTCATCAGAAATTCATTTTGTACAGATAAAATACACAAACAAAAAAACATAAAGAGAAATCAATTATCCATGTCCCAAATAATCTAAAAAAGTAGAGTACCTGTTCCTCACTTACTCAAATTTCCATTTCCTTTCTCCGGTCCAATTATTCTTATGTCCCTGTGCCAACTTGTGCCAACTTGGAATTCTTTTATTAACAAAATAATTTTGAGCTCGTTCTTTCAATTAGATACTAACATATCTAATTTTGTGTATATTTCCCACTATTTCATTATTTGCACTTCATGATCAGTGATTTTCTTTATGAAAGGAATATTTCCTTACTCACTGATAAAAGACTGTTTATCTTTCTCATAAAAGCTTCACTTATCTAAAGTATTTTTAGTCCACATTATTGTTATTCAATTTATTGATAGGCCCACCTTTTCTAGGACTTTTAGTGCAAAAATATGTTTCATACTATTTCTAAATTGTGAACTTTATTGTTCACTCCCCTATATCTTTCCATTTACCTAGAGATTTTATTAAATTTCACCTCTTTGCATAATCTATATTTAGCTGAATGTATTTCTGTTTTCTTTTTTTAGAGAAACACTACCCTGAACTTCCTTATTTACTGAAAAACTAAGAAGAAAACGGCAAGAAGTTTGTCTGTTCCAGATAAATTTACACAGCCCTAAAAACTTATTCAGTGTTGTTTCATATCACTTGTGCCAGGTAACAAAAGAACTGTCTGATACTGTCTGCAAGGATGCTTGTTTCCCCAGTAGGTACAGGAGTAGTTGAAGAGTGCTTCAAGTGTGTTGTTCCATGGCACAAAGCATTGGAATTTGAAAATCCAAGCCTTCTGTAACCTCTTAGCTGTGCAGTTAGGAATTTTTATTTTAAAAGGTGAGCAATGTGCTGGTTAAAATATTGGACAAGCGTTGTCCTTAAATACGGGCGCTTAAAACTATTACAATGACATCCCACAGGTATCCTAAACAATGTGAGTTGCTCAGGCTTTGGAGGGACCTCCTTCGAGACTTAAAATTAATTTCATTTTCCAATATCCATTACATGTTATTATTGAAACTAACTAGTGGGGAAGCATGACATAGTAAATTAACTAACCAAAAGAAATAGCTCTATGGTCATTTGAGTAAAAGGATCACTTGAATGCTAATACAGGTTTGGGAGGTGACAGATGAAACTTAGCATATTACTGTCCATACACATCCTACAACTAACTTTTCCCTTAGGTTTAGCATTTTAGGTGAATTCTTCATACAATGTAAAATCCACAATGGAAATAAAAAAAGTTTACAGATTGTAACCAGTTTTAGCCTTTCCAAACTGAACATGGGTTCCTATCCGTTGCTGAAAGATTTCTGAGCTTTGAGGCTTATTAATTCAATTACTCCTCTGTTACTCTTCGATTTAAAAAAAATAAAAACAAATCAAAGGTGATCTCGGATCTTAGAAAGACAGTAGGTGTTTCTCTGTGAAAATGTTGTAGGAATCAGTTAATTTTAGAACCAGCATAAGTCAGAGGAACACATAACTGGCAGGAACTTCTGAAGTCATTGGATCAGTCATCTCCTCCTTTCTCACTCCTGAAAGATGCAGATCACAAAATAAATGCTTCTTTCAGAAGCATTCATAAAATTAAGACATGTGCCAAAAAAATTAAAGATCAAGACATTGACTGAAGTCATAGATAACATAGTAACAGCAGAGTATTTGTTAGATAAAGCTTTTGGATTATTTGAGGACATGAGGATGGCCTATGCGACAGAGGTAGGCTAAAAATATGTAATATTTATAAAAAAACTCCACAGGGAAGAAATCTTGAGCGTAATTAATAAACTAAGGTACTTAGATATGTGACCTGTGGTGTTACTTTCAGTAAAAGTAAATGAAAGGCACCTGTGGGACTTATTCTCCACCTACTTTGTCAGGGGAAGTCAGGTGTTTAACAGTAATTAGCAGCTGTGGCAACTTATGTCCTTAAGGTGCTTTGTTAACTATCTCCTTAAAGACAGAAAATGAGAAAAGAGCAGTTCTGCACTTTCTTGTATTTGAGACTTCATTTAAACATTTTTGATAAGGTAAATTCATGCAGTTAAACTTTATATTAAAACCGTTAGAACCAACAAGGATTGGCTTTGCGGAATATAACTAATGTGTAATATCTACATGCTTTTAAGATCAGAAAAAATTATTTTGAGAATGTTCATGAATGAACATGAATGAAATATTTAAAAAGCAAGTAAAGTCTGAGGTAATGTCAGGAACCTGAAACCATCCAAATGGAAACACCAGAAATGCCCTGGCAGGCGTACTGCTTCTTTCAAAAAGGGTTTAGTCCAGATTAAATGTCGCTTCCTCATACTGTTCTTCTCAAAAGCTGGTGTCAGCCTGATAGGCACACACAGTGAAAAAAAAACCCTATGAGATATAGAGATCTCTACAGTTCCTTCATATTTCTGTAGTCTAATGGGATGTAGGAATTCAGTTTTGTTGTATAAGACTATAAACTTCTTACAGGGAGCTGATTTCCACGAGCATAAAGTTTACATTTCTGATTTGAGTATATACTCAAATGACTTTTAGCACATATATTTCAATAACTTTCTCTTGTGATGCCAGGTCTATTATAAAGTCTTTTTGCACCTAATGAAACAAAACATGAGAACTTACTATTTTCAATTAACTTTTCCCCCAAACCTGTATGTCTTTCATAGAATCATAGAATCATCTAGGTTCGAAAAGACCGTTGGCATCATCAAGTCCAGCCATCTACCGACTCTACAAAGTTCTTCCCTATACCATATTCCCCAACACCACCTCTAAACGACTCTTAAGCTCATCCAAGGATGGTGACTCAACCCCCTCCTTGGGCAGCAGTTCAAGTCTCTGACCACTCTTTCTGTGAAGAATTTCTTCCTAAGAAGAAATCTGTCAAAGAAAAGAATTATTTCTACAGAATCAAATCTAAATGCCGCTCTCTGAGTATTCCTACCACAAACTTGAGGACAGTTGTGACTATGGGATTGCTGCTTTGTTCATCTCAGTAATCCATTCCAGCAACAACTGCTTAAAAAAGTAACTGATCAAGAATACAATATTAGCTTAAATTGCTCTTGAACAGGTGTTAGAAATAGTGTTTGGAGAGATGGAATTTATTTACTTAGAAATTAATAACACAGATTCTCTCACCCACCATGCACATGCCTTCTTTTCAGCAACGATTTAATGCTTTCTTGAACAGAACTAGCCTAAGGCAATTAAAAAACTAATAAATAGTCACAGTGGAGGGTAAATTGCCTTTCCTGTTCTCGAGAGGCATGTGTATAGCTATAAGATAACATGTCAATCTGTTAAAATCCCAGCATAGTCCTTTCTCCTTAGAAGTTTATACCGTAGCACACCTTAACATCTTACTCTAAGGACTGAAGGTCACTCTTCCATATAGTGTCCCACCTTAAGAGTATAAATAAAACCAACTGCAAATATAAGGAAATCAGTTAAGAATCACTTATTTTAGAATTTATCTATATATCAATTTTATGTCATATATGTTAAATGTAATGACAAAGAAGCACAGCTAAGATTAAGATTTAAATTAGTAATAAGTAAAAGTTAAATTAGTAAAATAGTGAAAAGAAAAATGTTTTTTCCATATGGACGTGTTACAAGGTTTTTTTTAACGCATACAAACTTATTTTTCCCCACCATTGTTAAAGCATTTGTTAAAAATACTGTGAAGCCAAAGTAAAGAGAGTCCAATTTTCCCTTTTAACTTAGAAACTACACCTATTTTCACAGTGATCACGAAATATTTTCTATTTCATCAGTGTTATATGTAACAGTAAAATATGAGTATTCCATTTACTACTTTTTAAGTCTAGGGGGCACAATTCTCATACAAGATTATTAAAGGAATTAACTGAGTCAAGTCTGATAATTTATATTGATTATAGCAGATCTTGGAATAACAGAAAAACTCAAGGTTGAAGAGGAGAGTCACACATTTTACTGTTATGTTAAAAGTCTCAATAAGAGGCCTCTTTGAGATTTAGATTTGTTAGATTGACAGTACTTCTAGAGAGAAATTATAACAAGATTTGGATAGAATTTAGAGATGAAATGAAGGACAACAATATAATTGACATAAATAATCACTATTTTAGGAAAAGAGGTAATATCAAATAAGATTGACATTTATGGCATGATAATTATGGTATAGTTAAGAGAAAGCATGCTGGCACAAAAGAATTACATTTCTATATATTTTTTGGCTTAGGATCATAAAATATTCTGATAACATTTTGATGCTATGCAAAATAGGGGTCCCCAGATTTACTTAAATTAAAAGTAGCTAACAAAGTAAGTAAATTTGACTACGAAAACTCTGCAGAGCAGGATTCTTTTAGTTAGATATGGAAGAGATCTATTCTTCATCTAAAGATGTTCAGTATTTTAATAATATTTGCACTTGTGAGTAAGGCTGACAGGGTATAAAATATTGATGGAAACGTGCAAGTTATAAAAATTACAAGGTTTTGTAAGATGCATGCACTGTTCTAAAATGACTAAAATGAAATGATTAAACTAAGAAAGTGGGCCATACTTGCAGGTAAGGATTAAACTGTAGTTTAGAGGTACTTGCAAAGGACTATTTTAACATCTCCTGTTGCAGAAAAATATGTTTTATGTAAGATGCTGATGTATGAAGTGAGAGAGGTTAAATATGAATAGGAAGAACAATGAGCGAGACCATTGTCCTCTACCTAGTCCTTTGGTTGGTATTTCTAAAACAATTTGAGAAAGCTTCAGGTCTTCAAACATTATCTTGCAACGACCATCTTAAGAGCTTCAGTTTCTTTGTCTTTCAGCCAAACAGCAATTCTTGCTTGGGCTCATAAAAATGGCAGTAACAGTAAACTGTATTATTCTGTTTAGGTCTGAACGAAATCATTATAAACTCCATTCTAATATATCTTAATTCACACAGGACTATGTAGAAAAAAATATTAATTAAATATGTCTGCATTTGTAATGAAAACAGACTTTCCAAATTATGCAAAGGGAATTGATAGACATATTGAATTACACGTTGTTTGTTTATAGTTTTTATTAATATTATCCACTGACTCAGTCTGACCTTATGAAATGAGCATAGATCTGTGAGATGAAAGTTTTCCAGAAATACCCCTTTATTGTTACATTTCTCTGAAATACAAAGAAACACGTTTTCTAAAGACAGTGTTTTAGGCTGGAATCCAAGAAAGCACTTAAGTAAGGGTACAGTTTAAGCATGTGAGGACTGCTATTGATTTCAGTGGAGGCACTTACATAATTAGAGTTACTCAGGTGATTAAATACTCCACTGGACTAGGACCCCATTGGTATGTCATAAAATTCACCTTTATGGTGAAATGCAGAGTTAGCAGAATGAAAGAAAATATATCATAAAACTCTCAAAGTCGGGACTCCAGTGGGGGTTTACACGCAAACTCTTCATTTTTGGAAAGTGGAACGCTAAGCCTGGCTCTAAAGAAAATCCCATGGCCCAAGACTAATGTGGCTGAGCAACACCTCTTATTTTTCTTTTAAAATAATCGTTTCCTCTACAGTCATTTTCCAAGCTGGAGCAGGCTGCTCTGGGTATACCCAGTATCACCCGGGGAGTAATCTCTGCCACCGAACTTGCAGAAGACACCGGACGGGTGCGGGAAACTGACTTACTGTTTTGCAAAGTGGGAGACTTGGTGGGTTACGTGCTGGGAAGAGGTTGTCAGCCCAACGTTGGGTGGACCCACCTCTTCCAGGAGGGTGCTAGTGGGGCTTCTCTGAGGTTCAGTTAGGCAGCAGCCCAGTGCTGGAGGCTCCTACCGACCAGAGCCAGAGACAGTATGTCACTGGGGCCAGAAGTGCCTGGGTGGCAGTGGATGGGAGGACGTACCTCTTGTCCATAAGAGCAAGGCATAGGACCAGCGACAGGACATTCTGGGGGAGGAGCTGGTTACACACATCTCCCTTGCACTGTGTGGAACTTGCTCCATCCTTGTTTCAGTCACCATAATAATTTTACCATTTCCCCTCCTGTAATGGTATTTGTGATGGTGGAGACAGCCATAATGCAGATAGTGTAGCATTTACTGTCACTTGACATGGGTGAAAACAGGCAAGAGGCCATTTGGGTCCTAGGTCTCTAAAGCTCTGTGTCAAAAATGTATGCTAAAAACAGATCAAGGGGTTTATGTAAACATTATTAGTGGTATTAATTTAGAATGCCATGGTACTTTAGCATGTGTCTGCTTAGAGAATTTATAAGTAAATGACTTCAGCATATGTGTGTGGAATTTATCCAACAAGATTTTCTCTGAGATTACCAGAAAATCTAAAGCATTGGGGTTTTACCCAATCTGATTCCACCTCAAATGCCTCCATCTATTTTTTCTTTTAGCAGAAACACTCACTGAATACTTTACAAAGCCAAACATTTGCTGAAGGAGTTTGACGAGACTCTTTCAAAATTAAAATATGCTTCACAATGCAGTAATTAAACTGCTCTGATATTTTTGATTCCTGTTATTACAACTAACTTACAAAACCACATAGTTAATTATATAAGAAAATTACTCAGCACCACTCCTTTAAACTGGTATTTAAAACATCTCTGGATTTGGAATGCAGGCAGCGCAACTATGCTGGCACTAACAACACCCTCATCTTGTCAATGTGTATTTCTCCTTGTGGATCTACAACAGTTGGCCACTACAGGACTTAATTATGTATTCTCAGAGTCTAGCCATTTCTTAATTCTTAGATCTTTATATCAAATATTTTGTTGTAAAAATAGTTATCTGAAAGACTTTTCATGAAGTTCTACTCAAAGTGCAGTTATCACTCAAGGATTGACTACAGTACATTGACTTTTCCTTTTTGTTTCATTTTGACACTGTGACTCTTTTATTTCCATTGGCTTTGTTTTATAACTGTCAAATCCGAAGAAATATTTTAGAAGTTCTTCTAGGCAGTGTTCATATCAACCTAAAAGTGACAGTAAATAAATTCTATGAAAAGAAAATAGGTCTTCAGCTAAAAATAAATAAACTTGTTGATAAGAGATTTCTAAGTTGTGCCCATAGTTAACCTTTCTTTCATTTACGGATATTTTTTTTTCACTATTAGTTAAATATGTTACAAATTCCAGCTTGTTCAGATGTTTAAATTCATTGGCCTAAGTGCTATGGCCCCATACAAATATGGCTGCTGTTGTAGCTTAGACCCCACAGAGACAAGGCAGGTATAGAAAGGGAAACAGATGCACAAACGACAAAATTAATTTCTCATGTTTTGAGCAGATTCAAAGAGGCAATTTGGGTTCTACCTGCATCGTTCGTTGTTCTGATTGTGTTAGTTCTTGTTTTTACAAATGAGAAAAGACAATGAGAGATGCAGCACAATGCCTTCAGAGAGAAAAGAGGAATCCAACGGCCAATGGGCTGCACTGCAGCTCGTTAACTGCTGACCAGGAGGATGAATCTCTCCACCAAGATGCATAAACAAAGATGAAACAGAAACGGTTTGCAATTGCTGTGTCCTGAAAATGAGTGAGAAATAGTCCAAATGTTGTTTTCCATGTCAGGGCTCTGCAGACAGGCAGTTTTTAATACCTTGCCATTTGCAGCTGGACTCTGGGCTGCAGCTTATAGCCTTATGCAAGCTCAGCTAGAAACAGTGTCCAGCAAAAATCAATATTTACCAATAGATAACATACCCAGGTATAAAATACGCCCCAATTATTTTTTTATTTGAAGAAAAGAAGAAAGGTAGGACATATGTTCTATTTTATGTGAACTGTGGCTCTATGGTATTAAATAAGGACTGCACTGTGTCATAGAGCCATAGAACCATTCTATGATTCTATACAGGGGCAGATTTTTCGTAGTGTTTACAGCATGTACTCCTGTGGCTCTACAAAAGCTGAACTGAATCTAAAAAACTGTTGCACAGCAAAAAAACCCCAAACTTAAAAATGTAAATATTATGGAAGTAAACACTGAAGATAGCTTTATTCAGTTCATTTACCTGTGTGTAGTTGACTTCATTTCAGCCTTTTCACAGCTTTATTTTACAGTGCTTTCTCTTTTATCTGCATCCTTGCTTAATGCTGATTAACTACACAGTCTTTATACATTTTACTTTTATGCTGTAAATGAGCTGCACATTGGGTTTTCTGAAAATTTATGGGGACTTCTATGGGATATATTTTCTGTACCTTGCTTTACAATGGAGCCTTACTGCTTATCCTGAAATATTTGCTCTCAACCTATTTTACATTGCAAATTCTGAATATAGGTATTGTTCTTGCCAGATCTCTCACTATGTTTACTCCCTTTCCATCTGTAAATTTGCTTTTAGCATTCCTTGAGTCTGTATTGTGTAAAAATGCAAGAGTAGACAGAAGGAGGTGCAGGCTATAGCAAAGAAAAGACCTTTAAGTTTAAAATGCTTAAAGACCTTAAGCTTTATATAGAATGAAGATTTGTAGTTTTATCTTGCTTTATATACTGTACCATTTGAGATAATTATTTATACAGGATAATTTATAATATCTACGGAGCAGCTCACCCTCTGTGCTTTTGTTCTAGTCACGCACCAACAGCTGACATAAGCTACTTATCCTGCAATGCCAGATTCAGGACAGTTTTCAGAACTCTTCAGAACAGCTATAAAACTGAGATTACCGCTATTTGATAACACGTTTCATAATGGCAGAATCCATAATCTCGGCCTGTTTCTAGGAACATTCCCAAAGAAATTACTTACGCTGCCGCATATTTCAACTGTGACTAGCACACATCTTTTCCAGGTATGCTGCTAATTTAAACTCTATGTTATGTCTAAACACTAAGCAATTTGAGATCACCTGGAACAAATCTCTTAAGCAAAGACAAAAAGCAGAATGGTCCAATTATCTGAAGGTGCCAGATAACTGAAAGGCCTCTATAACTTGAAGCATAAAAAGTCAGACGGGAAATCCAGCAGGTTTGTGATGTAGTTGTTTTTATTCCCTATGCAAGAAGACTTAAAAATATACCCTGTCAGGCATTTCCAGTGCCAGCTGGCTCGTGAGTGCCAGCTAGATGGTTCTGCAGGAGAAACACCACCTCCAGCCTGGAGACAAGTGGACAGCTGGAGGTAAGCTGGCTGGCTTTGAGATCCTCCAGGCTGCTCTCCAAAGGCTTGATCCCCCTGAAATCAATAGGATTTTCTTTGTTGATTTAAATTGCCTTTGGCTTAGACCTTAACTTTTCCAAGCCAAGACCTCTACAGTGAGGATTTCACCTGCTAGTCCAATATATAGCAAAAGCTCAGGGAGATGACACAGTTCTTCACTGGGAGGTGTTTATTAAACTTTGGATAATAAGAGCTGTTTTCAGTTTGAATTATTACACGTTATAATCAGAATAGCTATAACTGTGCATAAAGTCATCCGGCAGACAATAATCAGATATTCTCGAAATTAATTGTTAAAGATGACATATCCAACCACATCTGCTAGACTTAAAATGTTTTCCACACATTATGACATTTATGACACTTTCTGTGATAACGTCGCATGGCTCATTAGGCAGAATGTAGTAAAGGCTCTGTATGGAAGGTATAGGGAAGTCAGCAATTAAATTAATAAAGACATCAAAGTGAAAGGATTTGAAACAGAAAGAACTAGTCTATTCTTCACAAATCTTGTTGGGAAAGTCAATATTTTCTGTTGCATATAGTTTTGCTTCTATATGAGCAAGGTAAAGGTATATTCAAGAATACTTACACAGGTATAAATTAACTGTTGTTTTTTTAGAATATTAGTTCTGTGAGGAAAATAACACTTAAATACTATGCAGTACTTCTGTAAGCTAATTGCTTTAAAAATTAAAATAGCAACAATGTAAGCCTTTGTATCATGATATATCTTATCTGATATTTTAGTTTAAGCCACTAATTTCTTCAGTTACAGTGGTTCAATTATTTTAGTCTCTTCTGTACCGGTATCAGCATCTTCAGACTCCAGGAATCCATCTTAATTTCTCCTGACAGCTCAGTAGCAGATAAGTATCTAGAATAATCACAGCTTTTTTTTGTGTTTTAGGGCATTGTTCTGCATTCCCTGTTCACACTGAAGTCAGTTAAAATCCCCACTGCATAATGACTGTAAAAACAGGTAATGAAATACGTTGCCAGGAATTCTTTTTTCCTCATTTCATTTTATTTCTACAGTGAATGTGCTTAATCAAGGGTGAAAAACATTTCATCAAGAGTTTTATATGAGAAAATAAAAAATATCCAGCAAATTAACTGAAAAGTGGACTGCATCAGGTGCAAGTGAGAGTATAAACCTGGCGGTTAAAGTATGTGCATGCCAAGCTAAAATGGAAAGAAAACAAAGAAATTAAAATCTATGACTATTCTCCTTCACTGGGTGCTAGGAGCATGTGTCTTCATTTAATTGTTTATATGAGGAGAGAGAATAGATGACTGCAGTATGTATATGCAGGCTGTCAGATTTGCCTCAAGCGAAATACATATAATCATAAATGCATTGAAGCGATATTTGTGAATTTTGTTGATCTAACAGTAAATCAGGAGTTACAATGTGCTAAATGTTTTTAATATGCTTCACTTTAAAATTGTGGTGGCTAATTATGTAAACCGTATGACTAACAACCTGTCTACTGCAATTATTTAACACATCAGATACTAAACTTTCAAACTTTTAATGTTTAGAGTTGGGGATCTTTATCTAATGGGCAATCAAAGCAAACACTTCTATCAATCCATGAAAGACGGGCTGAGAGCTGGGCAGAGAAGAACATCATGAGGTTCAACAAGGGCAAATGTAGGGTCCTGCACCTGGGGAGGAAGAACCCCAGGCACCAATACAGGTTAGGGATGGATCTTCTGGGAAGCACTACTGAGGAGAAGGATCTGGGGGTCCTGGTGGACAGTAAACTCTCCATGAGCCAGCAATGGGCCAGTGGCCAAGAGGGCCAGTGGGATCCTGGGCTGCGTAGGGAAGAGTGTGGCCAGGAGGT
>BJBW01004491.1:217790-251759 GCA_004320125.1 Scolopax mira
GGTGGTTGAGGCCCCATCCCTGGAGGTGTTCAAGAGACAAGTTGACATGGTGCTCGGGGATATGGATTAGTGCTGGGTTGGTGGTGTCCTGGGTGGGGTGTGTGGTTTGTGTGTGTTTTTTTTTGTTTATTTGTGGTTTTCTTGTTGTCTTCTGCTTACCATTGAGTTAATAGAGCACACTTACACAATTTCTTTTTGAGATGTCTTTCCAGGATTTCTTCATGCCCCAGAACTGCACAGAATGATAGTGTCTACAGAATTGGGCAGAAAGTCCTGTGTGTCATCAGAAAAATACCCACACCACCATTGAGCAAGCTGAGAATTAGGAATCTTGAGCGTAATCTCCCAAGGGAGAACAGCTGATGCCTCGGAGCCAACATCTGTTTGTTTCTGATGAATGCTTCAAAGCAGGGAGTGACTGAGCATAATCAGGAGCAAGGGCAGAAAGGAACCTTGGAAACTTTTTTGTTTATAGGGAAGCAGTTCTTTTCACTGATTTACAATGTATTATGGAAAAATTATACTGAAATTGTAAGCCAAGCCAGTTAAAACTGTCCTAGTGAGGATGTTATCTGTGAATCAACTTTATCTTGAGGCACATTGTGATAGAAAAACCTCATTTATAGAAATATTTCAATAGAGTTTGTTTATTTTCCAAAGAGAGAAAATACTTATTTACAAGCTGTAACTCCATAAGCTTACTGAACTTTCCTTAGATCTATGGGGAATTAATTAATGGCATGGATTGGAAGGGACCTTTAAGATAGATTGTCAGTTCCAACCGTGGAAACTCATATTTGGTTACATGACATAGACTTGCAAAAGGAATCCATTTCATAATATTTTATAAATACTAAAGCAAAAGAACCCCAGCATTCTGAAAATAAGATTCAGCTTGCTAAGGGCCAGCCATGTCAAACTCATTGAAAACACAAAATCCAGAGTAACACCAAGTACCATGTATGTGTAAGTTTCTCTTATAAACTATCACTGTTTATAAACAGTGTTATCAGTTATAAACTTATAAACTATCACTAACTAAGACATCACCCTTAATGTCTCATAGCTAAAGACATTTTGATATCCTTCCTACCATTTTACTGTCTGGATAACAGACCTTGGTTCTGATAAATTCTGATATTCTTCAGTCAGATTCACTTAGATTAATTATAACTAATTATGGGGGGGACAGGGAATGATACAAATAATGAAGAAGTAGTTGATGACACGGAATGAGCTGCCAAAAGGATTGACTAGCATCAGATTTTCTTCATGATCTCAGAATTTTTGTTTGGGGGAAAGTCTTTTAGAAGTTTCTGGATCAAATTCTTCCTATGTGTTTTTGGCAGAACTCAGAATTACCAGAATTATGTCTGTAAAGGTATAAATATATAAAAATAGGAACAAAATTAGCACAATTTTCAGAAAAAACAGTGAGTTGCCAAATTGGACTCTCCATGGAAAGCTGAGAGAGAGCATGCAACCAGAATTAATACTGGAGTGACAGAAAAGTCAGATCAGTGCACACTCTGTAAAAACTTTAGTTTATCAAGGAGAAGTAACACACGGTCTCATCACAAGATAAAATCTTTTTTATAAAACAAAATAAAAGAAAGAGTAAAATGAAGGCTGAGATTGCAATTGTTGGTGCTGAATATAGCACTTAGTGCATCCATTTTGCATACTGTGGTTTGGAATAACCTCTTAATTAAGAAGTCTTTAAATCATGAGTGATTGAGAAGAAACTATTATAAAACAAAGTGGAATCTAGACTGAAATTTTCAGTGTCTGGAGCGAGGCAGTTCTTATAATTTAGTGCCTACATTTGTAGTCATTGAAAATAGGTGTTTATTCTTGAAAGAATCCGTCAAGATAACTTGTTTATCTAACTTTAGGTATGCAATTTATCAAATTGGATCCTGTCCCTGGTTTTAAATTATTTACTGCATAGGACATAGTACAGTGGTCATAAACAGGCATTTATGGCAAAAAAAAGTACAACTGACACGCAAACTGCACTGATCAGTATTACCAATGTCACATGATGTAAGAACATATGACCCACTGGTCTGTACTCATGATCAAGCTACATTCTCAGTCCCTCAACATAACCCATTCTGAAGTTTTCTTGACTAATGTCAAAAAATCCTCCATACTCCCAAAAATTAACACAAAATAGCTTTCCCATAAATTGTGGTACCTATGACATTCAGAATTTTATTAGAGTGCAGAAGAACAAACGTAAGACAGACACTGATTTCCTCCATCTGCATGAAATAATTTCTCTTATACAAATATCAAATGTGTTGAGGGAGAATCCATCTTTAAAAAGCTATTTATTTGATTTGGGGTATTCCCATGCTAGCACAATTGTATTCACAGTAGTACTGTGTACATATTTTCAGGAAATGTTCTTCAGTGAGATTTAAATTAATATTGACATCTTAAAAAGTAGTTAACCATCTGCTTCAATATTGTGAACACAGACTTATAATAAAGACTGTTCTGCCCTATATGAGCTCTTAAAATAAGGTATTCTTTATTACAGCTATATGATGAGACCTCTAATCTGGAAATAACTATGCTAACTCTAAGTAAACCTAATTTTTAATATATACATTTTTGCCTCAACTGCCTACTATCAATATTTTTGGCAAAATTATTTTTTTCTAGCTGTAAAGGATGTAAGTCATCAAAGTAGTCAGGCCAAAACATAAGACTGATAATCTGCCTATAATTTATCTTGAATAATGGAGTTAATTTCTTTCAGTTCAGCTATAGTTGCAGATATCTTAATCTGCATAAATACTCTTTGGAAACATTTAAATTTCCTTTTATCAGAAATGAACTAATTTCAGTAATGCTTAATCTTCTTCTTCTTCGTTCTTCACCTCTTTGTCCTGAATTCAGAATCAGTCAAACTTGTTTGCTGCCGCAGATAACCAGGATATGGAGCAATTACTATTATGCACAATCTTGTTTTTTCCTCCAACAAAGCTTGAGTGCTTCTTGGCAAGGTCCCTGCATGCAAAATGTTACTCAGCACAAAGGGAACTCGATTATCTATTTCTTAAAAGCTTTTATAGTCATTTCTACCTCTGCAAAGTGTGTGTGATGTCCTGAATTGTTTTACATAGTTTTATGGGGATTATATTCAAACAGAGAAGAAGAGATTGGATCACAGATACAAAACGTTTAACACATGCAGTAGAAAATTTGTGTGTTTAAACCCAGAGCATAAAAATTCAAATGGAATTGGAAGAGAAAGAAAAGAAGGAAAAATTGAATGGAAAACCTCCAATATTCTAATAGTCGTTAACAATAAACTATTAATACATCATAGAATCACAGAATCACAGAATGGTTAGAGTTGGAAGGGACCTTAAAGATCCTCGAGTTCCAGCCCCCCCTGCCACAAGCAAGGACACCTTCCACTAGATCAGGTTGCTCAAAGCCCCATCAAACCTTACCCAAGCCATCCCTGACTTTTCTGGGAACCCTCTTCCAGTGTCTCACCAGCCTCATCACAAAAGAATTCCTCCTCACATCTAACCTAAACCTACTCTGTCTCAGTTTAAAACCATTGCCCCTTCTCCTAAGACTACAGGCTCTGGTAAAAAATCTCCCTCTTGTCTTTAAGATCCTTTCAAGTATTGAAAAGCCACAGTAAGGTCTCCCCGGGGCCTTCTCTTCTCCAGGAACAATCCAAACTCTCGCAGCCTGTCCTCACAGGAGAGGGGTTCCATCCCTCTGATCATATTCATGGCCCTCTGTTGGACCTGCTCTAGTGAGTTCATGTCTTGCTTGTGCAGGGGACCCCAGAGCTGGATGCAATACTCCAGGTGGGAGTAGAGTACACCAGAGTGTAGTAGAGGGGAAAAAAATCACCTCCTTTGACCTGCTGGCTACACTTCTTTTCGTGCAACCCAGGATATGATTGGCTTTCTGGCCTGCAAGTGTACATTGATGGCTCAGGTCTAGTTTTTCATCTACTATTATCCCCGAGTCCTCTGCAGAGCTGCTCTCAATCCATTCATCACCCAGTCCATGCTGATACAGATCTAGTACAATATCCTGTGATGTCTCTAAAGAAATCCACACTTTTGAAAAAATATTTTTACTGGTAGATACTTGACTTTGAACAACTTATATTTCAGTACTCACTAATTTGTTTCTCTGCCCTATATGTTCTAATTTCTAGTGAAAATTCTATAATCTTCTTTAGAATTGAAAGCATTTTAACCTTGCCCTTGTGCAGCATAAAAACAAAAATGATGATTTTTTATTAGCTCTCTAATAGATAGATCTAAAAATGAAAGCTTACAATTTAAATAGAAACCATGTAAAATCCATCTTAACTCATTTATAGATACTATAAATCTATTAAAAAGTAGTATCTATAGATCTATTAAAAAGAAAATAAGATTTAATCTATAGCTGAGAACAGAATATAGACCAAAACATCTATAGGGATGTAGTTTTGTATCAGACAGAAACATGAAAGAGAAAACAAGGAAGAATAAAAAATAGATATAAATACTGATATTCATAACATCCTCATATAATGCTAGTTCTATAATTGCATTATTGAAAAAAACTATCTATAGTAATTGTAATAATACAACAGTAATGATACTTTCTCAACTATTTCCATAATAAAAAACCCCAGCGTTTCTTAAAGGGAGACACAGTCCATTTTATACCTGTTGATATGTGTAGAATTATTTATGTTTGGCTATAAAAATTCCAACAAACCCACACATAACAGATTTTGAACAGAATACAGGACACATGCCATGAGGAGAAAGCACAGTTTTTTTGCTTAAAATTAATCCATTCCATTAAACTTGTGAATCAACTGCATCACTGCTGCTGCAGGGTATTATTTTTTATTTAATATATACTGGCTCATTTTAGTTTGTCTGGTGGGTTCTAAGTAAGTCCAGTTTGCCAGAGCTGACCTGGGAACAATGAGACAAAGACTTGAAGAAGTCATCAGATGGTTTTCTGAGCCAGTTCAACAGCTTCTGTTTCAACCTGCTGGTACAGATTTCACAGACTGACAGCCAATAAATTGAGAATTAGGTCACTCTATATCTTAATCGTGGAATGTGAACCAATTTTAAAACCTCCTATGGAATAGAAAGTCTTGAGAAAAAATAATGTGGGAAATAGCTGTCCATGATGTTGACAAGATAATGTACTCCTGTTCTGTGAACATTTTCAAGTTAAATTTATATTCTTTCTTTTTGTCCCAGGCTGTAATGATTGTTGGAGGATATAGCCTTCCACTCTACTGCAAAGCCAAAGGAGCCTGGATACTGGGTGATAGATGGGATTTTCCAAGGGCATCCAGGGCTCCCAGATCTTGGGAACTTTGTAAGGGCTCTTGGAAGTCCTGAAACTTTAATTCAAGTCACAAGCTTTGAGAGATTTGGATCCCAGCAGAGTACATAGAAACCCAGGTGAATTTCACAGTGATTGGAGAGAAGCTTGTTGTATTCAACATGTTTGTATGAAATGTTTAGCTTCTACAAACCAGAACATAAACATAGCATAAACATGAACAGAATTCATAAACAGACTTTAACCAGGAAATTTCCAGATAGTTTTATGATTATTAGGCTCACAACTTGAGAAGACCCAATTATAAAGGCTATATTCCACTGTTTTTGATATAATTCAAAGAAAGAAAATGCTAGAAGAAAAGCTCAGTATTCCTTGCATATAGTTCTACATTGTGTCTTGTAGGAAAAAAGAAATTAACCCTTACTTTATAATCACAGCTCTCTTTTTTTGTGTGTGTTAAATGTTTTCATCTTATGAACTGCTCTTGGTCTTACTGTGAAACACAACAGAAAAAATTAATCCAATTTGCAAGGTGCATCATTCTGAAAGCTCACACACTGAGAAGTACGACTTGCCATCATATGCTGCAAATTGTGTTTGGAATTAACCTTTTCACTCTAAGTGGTATTACTGGAGAGGACCTATATTACTGATAAATACTAAATTTCAGTTCAAAGTTCAATTGAAGATTCTAAAAGAAGATACATAATAATCTTGAACATTTAATAATTGACATTTAAAAAACACAGTTTGTGTCTCTGAAATTTTTTGAAAACTTTTATCAGATTTTTAGTTCAATTTTCTAAATTGGAACCTGTCTGAGTCAGAATTTATCCCTGAGCTTGCCCTGTGAGAAAAAGCACAGAGTGTAAAGCAACATAGATTTGATTTAGTATGATCGTCTTCAAACATTAAATCTAGAGCAAAAAAGAATTTAATTGCAAGCAGAAAAAAATAAGCAAATTCAAGATGAAAATTTTAGAAGCTGTGTCACTGACATGGGGGGTCATTAAAAAACCTATTTTTTTTTTTTTATGGTAGTACCAGCAGATGAATATATAACAACTTAGCTCAGAATAATATTAAACTAATCAAAGCAGATTTCTCTAAATTAGGTTTTGTATTTCTTCTGAGATTAATCTAAAAGTAATTCCTTCATGAGAGAAAAACAGGTATATGTACTAAACTCTGACTGCTTACCAAAAAATGATGAATCACAGTCATTGTTCCGGGCCAGAGGACAATATTAAGTTACCCCAGAGAAATAAATAGCTAATACCAGTTAATATCTTTAGAAATCTGTGCTTTTACTTTGAATGGCCTTGGTGTTTGGTCCACTGGTGAACTATTAGAAGCTCTAGCATGTGAAATGCATAATTTGAAAGAGTTTGCCGAGCAGCACTGCAATCATTTGGTTTTTTAAATTATAAACAGTGTTACTCACATGTTTTATTACACCGACAATAAACAACTTTCTGTTTCAAGTGTCACATAACAGGGTACTGTAGAAATTGCACACCTCTATATGTAAGAGCAGCAGAATCCAGCCCTCTGTGTCTACTGTTCAAGCGAAATAGGAATTGCCTATTGATTCATAGCAGGTCAAACACAGTCCTACACTGTCTCTGAAATTTCTTCCCATACATACTTCTATAGTAGTTTTCAGTAGAAAATTAAGTCCACATCTGAAATACTTCGGCTTTATCCCAAGATACGAAGGGCCAAGACAGCTGCAAACATTCCAGAAACCCCAGAGATCATCCTCAGCTTCATCCCTGTAGAGAAGGCTGAGGCTCTTACGGCCAAGAGAGCTTCTCTTAACATATATACAACAGAATGAACCAGAAAAAGGCCACTGAGAAACTCATTTTGCTCTCAGGCCTGCTGTAAATATGATGAGAAGCTTAAAGAGGCAGCAGCCAGCTTTGTTTCAAAGTTAGTTTCCTTGGGAGTCCTCCAGCTGCTGTTTGGGCTTTATATCCACTTCAAGAAAGCTCCAGGGCAACAGGCATTTTAAAAGCCCAATAAACACGTACTCTACTTGTGGGGTGCAGTTACCAAGTCAATTGAGTTGAGATTCATTGAATCTGAATGAAGAAAGCACAACAGGAAAACTTCATGGTAGCGAAAGCCAGTTACACAAGAGTTAAATGTAAAACCAAACAGTCCATTTGCTCCTCCTGGCTTGGAGTTGTTTTTCCCATCAAAAATGAGGAAGCTAATTTTAAATTTTAAAGTTCTGTGTGACTAGGCTATGACAGGGATAGAGAACAATCCTCTAGATCCGTGTGTAAAATAAATTTATTTGCTACAGAGCTAATCTGCCAGCCTTTTAGTTTAATTTGAGGTAGGAGCAAGGTATACGATGAAGACCTTCTTCAGCGAGTTTTTTTCAGTTCATCAAGTCCAGTTTGACTGACTCACTCTGCTGTCTAAAGCAATAGTAAGATGTCTCTGTACAATACCTAAAATTACTGAAGTGGTGCATAATTATGGGCTGCATGTGTAAATAATCAGACTTTTCTGAAGTGCTTGGAGTAGTTGGAGAGGCTTGATTTTTTTTGGTGGGTAGAAAAATTTAGGAAGGCTGGGATAGAGAGAAAGCAGAAATTCTTGGGTAGAGGTTTTTTTTTTTTACAGAAATAGAAGAACTGTAAAGGTTTTGGAATTTAGCATTTAAGTACAAATATATGCAACAACTTGTGCAAAAATATGTGTGTTCTCATGACATTTATATACTTAATAATGGCTCATGAATTTTAATATTCAAATTATAATGTTGACAGGCAGTTCAGGAGAACTGCTCAAAACTTTGTTCTGAAAATGTATTTAAGCTGTGGATTCTGAGGAAAAGGGAAGGATTGTTAACTGCCTTTGTTATCATGACTTGTTCATTCTGTGAACATGTGAATGAGTCTCCAAATGTAGTATTGCTTATCCTCTGTGATTTGTTTTTGTGTCCATATAATATTCTTGTAATTTTCTTTGCTTCAGAAGATCCATTTTCTAAATAGCATCTCTTGTTTTGCTTTGAAGATATGAAAGATAATGAAAATGATGGAAATACTTTTTACCACTTAATTACAAAAAAACCTTTAACTACTACAAAGTAGAAAGGAAGAGTGGATGTAAATCCAATGAGAATTGTGCTGTTTTCTACAAGTTCTGCTCATAAATTATATATATTTATTTATTTTAAGTATATATTCCTTAACAGTTGGAATTACTTTTGCATATATTAAGTGCATTGAATATGATTTAATACCAAAACATTTTATAAGCAACTTCAACAGAAATTAAATGCTGGGGATTGATAATAGGCATGCAACCTTCTTAATGGAACAAATAATATTTTTAATGGAATAATTTTAAGTACCAATTCTTCAGCTGTATTTGGCAACAGCACCCTTCTGCATGTCATCCAGTATAATTAACACTTTGGTTGTCAAGGGAGGGGGTGGAGAGAGAAGGCAATCAAGCACATAAATGATTCTTGATAGCTACAGTGTATAACAAGGACAGTTTGACATCAAAATGGTATCAAAGTGTTCCTTTTTAATGCTTTGGTATTTAGTTTCAGACAGTTATTACATTTATTAATGGGTAGCAGTGCATTTGGTATTGTTTTCACAATAAAATTTGTTTCCAGACTTATAGCTCAGTTAAGATGGCTATACTAATTTAAAAAAAAAAAAAAAAAAAAAGAAAAAAATGAAGAAAAGGGAAAAACATTAAAACCCTGTCTCTTCCTGGGCTCCTTCCCCTCCAGAATACTCTGGAATCTTTTTTAATATCTAATAATTTCTAATCTCTAATTCTAATATCTAATATCTATTAGATGATGTAATCTCTACCCTAGCTCTCACCTTCCCACCAACCTCATTTGACTTCCTTTCCTTCAACTCTTCTTCCCAGTGACAGCTGAACCTGAGGAGGTTGCCATTCCAGCCTTTCTGGTGGCTGGGACATGTTCTTGGGAAAGTAGGAGATGCTGACAGGATGGATGTCTAGAGCTCAGTACCTGCAGGTTCTTGCTTTGTTGCCTGGCTGTCTACAGCAAGGTATCTCCAAAGCAAACTTCAGGACTAATTCCTGGGGCTGCTCCCAAAAAACAACAAGACTGAGCCAGTTTTGGCTCTCTTAGCCCTGCATAGTCCTCTGTGACTTTACCAGAAGACTGTGCTCTCAAACGTTGCCACATGCCTTCATATTGCATTCTAAAGCACTTAGCAAGTATGATGACTTTTTCAATTTTTAGTGAGTAGAAATTCTCCTACCTCCTAAATGGAATACTCCACCAAAATGTGGTAAATTTATAAAAATTTATAATGAGAATTTTGGTTGGTTTTTGTCCTCTTTCTTTCCTACCTTATTATAAACCATGGATTTGGGAAATATGAACTCTAGAATAAGTAAATCTAGGTGAGAAATATATGAGACCCATAGTACACTGCTGAACAAAAGTGACATCAAACTAAAATAGGTAAAAAAAATAATCTAAATATCCTCATGGTGATAGATTTTGAATTTAAAGTATGCTCTGAGGGACAGGAATAATAATAATTAATGCTTTTCGCTTACACGTGATCTATTGTCTGAGGATATGAGTTCTGCACATTATTATCTCATTAAACCTTACAACACCCATGTGAGGGAGGGGAGTGCTTTATTATAGATATTTTGCAGATGAGTAAACTGAGGTATTCAATTAGGAAGAAACATGAAAGCTCACTAGCAATATTAGCCTATATTGCCATAGCAGTTAAAAAGCAAATGCCACAATTTTGCCCATTAAGGAGGAGCAGAAACAAAGAAAATAAAACATTAAAGCTATTCTTCAAAAAAGGACATGCCTTCATTTGAAGCACTGATTTAAATTTAATAGCTTAAAATAGCACTTTGGAAGGACTGTTTAAGATACAAAGATGGACAGAAGGCTACTCAGAGAAGTTAGGTAAGTTTAATTTAAAAGATTTTAAAAAATTTACTGCACACGATTCTGAACAACCAACAGCTCTGTTTTAGCAGAAGGCAGACAAGATAATCTTCAGAAGCATCTTTCAGACCAAATCTTTCTGTGATTTTTCTATAATCAGTATTACAGTTCAGATTTTGAACTCTCAACTATAGAACAATTTTTGCTAAAAAAAAAAGTAAAAAAAATCTCCCTTGTGGAAATTTACAAACTAAATATTAAAGAAATAATTTACCACAATTTTCACTCCAAGGAGAAAAAAAATCCCAGATTTTTTTTGACATCCATTAAGAATTATGCTATTCCTTTATTTGTAAACACAACATATGTTATTGTAAAAAGCAGAAGTAAACACACGCAAACAGATAACCGCAGACATACTAGTTGTCAGAGATACTTTGAATTGCTTGTAATTGTTTCCTTCATAGATATTTTTATTTCTTTAGGTGTCCTAACAGGTGATTCCAGCCCTCCAGTTCTAACCACCACCTTTACAGGTTATCAGATCACGAGAAGATGCTTCCATCATTCTCTCTATTCCTGTTCTTATCATTATTTCTAGGACAATATTGTTAAACTATATAAGGAGAAAGCTACATTGCATCTACAATAAAAAAACCCAAAAAACATCAGACTGTATCAAGTCAGCTTTCTTTTAAATGAGTTTTGACACTGCAGGAAAGACTAGAGGAAAAGGCTGTTGTGACAGGGAGGTCAGCCTCACATGTCAGTACGTATCACTTCAGATGTGTTCATTCTCTCTTTTCAATTACAAATGCCATGTATATTGAAACTAGTGAATCTTTGCATTACATTTAAGATATCCAATTCTATTGAGGGCTAAGAGTTCAGACTAGCTTGCTGTCAACTTGGGATAATCTGCTTTTTACTAAAATAAGTTTTTGGCTAATGATTGTATGAATAGAATAACGAACAAAAGGTACTTTAATTTTCTATTCTTCTTTTTCATTGTTTGGTTATACAGTAGCATGTTTTTTCTTTTCTTGCAACATTGACTTTTCTTAAATGAGTTATGGGTTGATCTAAACCCCTTAGAAAACACAGCCCTTGCAACAGGAAAATAAAAAGGAAGGCAAGGTAAATTCCATTTCGTTTAGTAACAATCAGAATAATAGACACCATTTTACTCAGCTCCCTGGCATAATTGAACAGAGACTTAGAGGCTTAAGATACTTCCCAGGGAATTATATAGCAAGACCATATCTAGCATATAGATTTGGCACTACAAGAGATGAAAATGTTTAGAATTAGTCATACACTTCTTGGAAGAATGTCCCTTGTTTCTATACAGAGTTGCTATAGCCTCCTAGGTATTTACTGATGTTTGGCATAATCATGGTAATTTTATCACTTTTAGCCTGAGATAGTTGACCTGAAGCCTCTAGATCTTAATATATAAAGGTGCAGTGAGATCCTGCCAGCAAACAAAATTAAGAATTTTATTACTAAAAATTATAGGCAAAAATCTCAAGGTATGTTATTAATAACCCCTTGCACATATTAAAATAAAATCTGTATTACATAAACCATTCTGCTATAGCAAAAAAGGCTAATTGTGGAGGTAGCTCATAACCAAGATGAATAATGTCAACCACATAACGGTTGGTTCATGGTAAAGACAAAAAAAAACACGTCTACTGAGCAGAGAGGGAAAAAGAGACAAATCACTGTTGCTTTGATTATATTGAAAAGGGCATTTAACGTTTCTAACAACTTGGTATTTTTGCATCTCAAGCAGACATTGCTCCTTTTGCATAATATACTATGACATTTTTTCTGATCACAGCTTTTTCTTTACTAGATATTTTTTCTTCACTGTGCAGGCATGAAACAGAGCTAAATGCAACATCCATTTAATAAATCTGTGTTTGGCATAGAATATGAAAAAAATCATCTAAATTCACAATTTTGAGGCAGTGGTAATTAAAAACCTTTTATGATCTGTTGTTTTATCTCATAACTCAATTCTTCCACAATCCATATGCAATCATATGAGCTTACTAATTAAAAAGCAAATACTTCTGAATATTGGCACAAAGGCAACTTTTAAACTTTTGTAGGTTGCTATGAATACATTTTAAAAATATCTTTTGCATATACTTAACTTTACAAACCTTTCCAATATTTGAAATTTAAACTAATTGCAAACTATGTAGAATTCGGTGAAATGTTTGCTGCTTTCATTAATATTGCACATTTACTTTATCAGCTAAAGTAACACTGTTTTGTTTAAGTGAATGGAAATTACTTTGTCTTACTTTTTTTTTTTTTACCATATTTATTTGAAATTAGAAAAAGGCTTTTCATACTTTACAGCTGAATAAATGTTATGGGAGGACATATGACATGATTTTAAATTTGCAAGATACCAAGCTTCTATTGAACTGAAAAATTTCAATAGCTCAATGAAAAAGAGCTTCATTAATATCTGGAGACTTTACTGGCTTTTTGGAAGTTAAAAAAGTCAAACCAAAACAAAACGCTAGTATATTTCTTCCTGAACCAATTTGCAATATTTTATTCTTGAATAAGCTTTAAAAAGTAATTTTCTGTACTGTAATTAAAGACAACAATGAAACAGAGGTACTGCATGATGTTGTTGACTATTTTCATTCTGTCCCTGATTCAGTCTGACAATTTTTGCCTACCCTCAAAAGTTTTCTCCTAAAACTTCAGATCTTCAGACAGTCATCTTTCAAACAGTCCAAAAGATGACCTTGATGTTCAACGTCTGAAGTGAAAAGCTGAGGTTCCTATACCAGGATCTAACTGCAAAGATACAGGTGTGATCGTCACTCTGTTTCTCAGGCTATGCCTTCTCTTGGTAGAAGGCTTTGAAATTGCATGATATTGTATGATATGCCCCTGTTCTGGCTAAGTCATGAAGGGTTTTCTCTTGCCTAAAGACATTTGAAGTCTTCCAGGTAAATCTTTTGCCAGTTTGCACCTACAATGAGCTTTGGTAAACCTCACTGGCTACTGTGAGCCAGTAGCTTTGACACTCTGTCCCACAGCATTCTCCTGGAGAACCTGGCTGCTCATGGTTTGGATTGGCATATCCAACCTGGCTGGTTGGATGGCTGAACCCACAGTTGTGGTGAATGGAGTTAAATCCAGTTGGTGGCCAGTCATGAGTGGTGTCCCCCAGGGCTCAGTACTGGGGCAGGTTCTGTTTAATATCTTTATCAATGACCTGGACAAAGGGATTGAGTGCACCCTCAGTAAGTTTGCAGATGACACCAAGTTGGCTTGAAGTGTTGACCTGCTGGAGGGTGGAAAGGCTTTGCAGAGGGGTCTGGACAGGCTGGATGGATGGGCCAACGACATGAGGTCCAAGAAGGCCTAGTACTGGTTTCTGCCCTTGGGTCACACCAACCCCCTGCAGCGCTACAGGCTGGGGCAGAGTGGCTGGAGCTGCCTGGCAGAAAAGGACCTGGGGGTGTTGGTCAGCTGATGGCTGAAGATGAGCCAGCAGTGTGCCCAGGTGGCCAAGAAGGCCAATAGCATCCTGGCTTGTATTAGAAATAGTGTGGCCAGCAGGACTCGGGAATTGTTTGTCCCCCTGTACTGGGCACTGGTGAGGTTGCACATCAAATACTGCGTTCAGTTTTGGGCCCCTTCCCACAAAAAAGACATTGAGGTGCTGGAGCTTGTTCAGAGAACAGCAATGAAGATGGTAAGAGGTCTGGAGAACAAGTCTCATGAGGAGTGGCTGGGGGGTCAGCCTAGGGAAAAGGAGGCTGAGAGGAGACCTTATTGCTCTCTACAACTACCTGAAAGGAGGTTGAAGTGAGGTGGGCCTTGACCTCTTCTCCCAAGTAACAAGTGATAGGACAAGAGGAAATGGTGCCCTGGAGGTTTAGATTGAATATTAGGAAGAAATTCTTCACAGAAAGGGTTACCAAACATTACAATAGGCTGCCCAGGGAAGTGGTTGAATCACCAGTCATGAAGGTATTTAAAAGATGGGTAGACATAGTGCTTAGCAGAATAGTTTAGTGATGGTTTGGGCAGTGATAGGTTGATAGTTAGACTCGATGATCTTAAAGGTCTCTTCCAACCTAGATGACTCTATAATCTGTTGCAAATACTACCTACCACAGTGTACTTCAAAATAAGCAGTTAATCAAAACATGCTAGTTTTAACATGCAGTATAAATTACCGCCTCTGCCAACAGGTCAGCCCTTATCTGTAGATGGTACACCAAGTTCAAAACAGCTTTCAGTGCAGCTGTATCAAGAAATCTTCACACGAAGAGTGGAAGTTCTTTAAATCCATATTGTAATTTTGAATTTTCTGTGCACTTGCATGTGAACTGTAATGGTCTGAGAACTCTGTATCAGTAAACTCACAGAAAGCTGATAAGACACGCATTATAAAGCCAGAAAGAGTGAAAGGGAGAAAGAGCATGAATGCTAATGCCACTTCTTTTATAACACATTTGGTTCAGAAGAGCAGATGTGTTAGTGTTTGCTGGTACGCTGATAAATATGAGGTACTCACAAGCCAAGGAACAGAGCAAAAGGCATCTGTATCTGCTATTCATGGATATGCAGCCATATAGGTGCACTCTTTTCCTTTTTTAATGCATAGAAAAAAATTAAAGATTTATGGACAAATGTGCTCCTTTTTTCAAAAAATCCTCTGTGAAATTATAAATCATGCAAATAGAGAAGCGTGGGATAAAAATTACCAAACACAGACACTAGCTCTAAGCAACATCAGCTAGCAAATCATCCACCTAAGATGCAGTGGTAAGGACATCATTTCAAGCTACATTGAATACTGCATAGTATAATACAAGCCATTTTGAAAGATAATTAGATGCACAATTTCCTATACAGACTGCATGAGAAGTCCAATCAAACTAAATTTGTCATTCTACTGACACATTTTTTGCTATCCTTAATGTCAATTTGCTGCAATTTTTTCCTCCCACTGTGTTGTTATTTTTGGTAAGGAAGAGTGCCACAGAACCCTGAGGTATATTTTGCTCAAATCAATATATCAGATTGACAGCTATGAAATTCATTTTCAAAAAGACTACATAAAGTTTGAAGAAGGTTCTGTAGTGGGCAGATCTACAAATTCAAGTTTGTAAGACAAGACCGTCTCTCACTTTTCTCATTTTCTTTACATATGTTTTAGTTTAGAACAAAGGCAGAAATTTTATGAGTTACAGGTGACTGAGACATTTATAATCATATATTAGCGGTGCCATAAATGAAAAGGTCAAATAACCAGTACAGACTCATGATCTCCTTATGAAATATAATAACAAAAAAGTTTCTTTCCTCTGACTTCCAGGTCCTATGTCCTCAGTATGTTTTCCCGGTAGACTTTATTGTAAAACCTGGGATCAAATAGTGTAAAAATGGTGTAATTCCAATAAATCAACATTGGTTTAAGACAAATCAGTATAGCTTCCTCTCTCCCTCTCTCTCTCTCACACACACATGCGCTCATAGAAGTCTCCTCAAGTTACGTTCCTCCTGTTTGTGGTGATACATATGTACACTTTACATTAAGCATGGTTCATTAATTACAGTATTCCTTATATTTATTAGCGCTTTCAACAACCACTTTCAACCACGGGTATCACTTCTACATAAGGAAGCCTGCACATTTTTGGTGGAAGATATGTCTGCTTAATAAAACAATAAGGAGGCTATTTGTACAGTAATATTGTTACCAATATAAAGACTTCATAGCTTTTTTATTTTTTAATTAATTTATTTCTTGCTATTAATGTCTGCATCAACTTGCAACCAATATAAATACACAAATGCATAAAAAGCCTTGAAACCATTTAGGACAGGGCTATGAGCAACCTGATCTGGTTGAAGATGTCCCTGATCATTGCAAGACCTTTAAAGATCTCTTCCAACCCAAACTATTATATGATTCTATGATGAAAAAATCTAAATTTTTACCAGAGTAACAGTTTTAAACAGTAAATATTGAAAAATATAGTGCAGTGATTCACTCAGTAAATCACTAGACATATCCTATACCAAAACTGGCAGCAGTTGTTGTTTCTTTATTCTTTTTGCCTTTGTTTATAGGCTTTGCTTCTACATGCATCGCATTCTTGTCAGAGACACTTTGGACCAGACGGAAACTGCTTCTGCTTCTTCTGCCTCACTGTGCTGGTTTTCTACTACACAATATGATAAATTGCAATCATCCATTTAGTACTGCATTTGCAGTTTCTGATACCTTACTATGTCTTAATTACACCCACCAAATGGCCAGCTACAGAGTATGGCTCCTTATCACCAGCTACACAGGAGCAGAATATCTTTGTATTTACATTGTTCTCTTCTAACACCCCTTCTAGGTCTGATTTGAAATGGTTCTCTACAGGGACCCTAGAGAGACGCTGATGTCATTGTCTGCAATTTGACTAAAGAAAATTATTAATAGGCTCATGGAGGCTGCTCACAAGGTGACTATACTTCTTATTATGGGATGCAGCATTTATGAATGAATCCTGACCTAGTTTGCTGTATGGAGTTCTCAAAGCAAGGACTATTGCATAACTGCAACTCCTTTTAGGAGACAATAATCCAGATTTTCAAGACTGTACAAAGCAATGGGTGGAACCTACTACTTAGAAAAGACCTGGCAGACCATGGTTAACTTGATGTGGGCTTCAAGAAACCAGCTGGGTATTGTGTGGCTGAATAAAGTATGGGATGAAGGGGTTGTGTGATGACAGAGCCACTTGCCCCATTCTGTGCCTGAGAGTGAATGCCTTTTGAAATGAAAACACAGGGGACATACGTTTTCTAAATATCCACGGGGGTACCCCTAAGAAATAATCTGCAGTTTGATTTTCATCAATGAATGAATTAACATTTCTTAGCCTTACTGCTCTTGTGCTGGATGGCAATTGAAATAAGGACCTGTCAACTAGTTTCTGCTGGAAGGAATAATCTGCGAGGTAGCATCTGTGTATGTCCACAGTGTTAGCTTGTTTTTTTAACTTGGATTTGTAAGTGGATGCACAGGTATGCTGTAGTGTAGACAAGCCTCTCTGGCTGCAATTTACATCCAAACACCAATATCCAGTTCTGGAAAATTTACTGTATGCAGCAAGATCAAAGCACACACAGTGTTTTCTTGCTGCAGCACACCCAAGGAAAAATCAAAACAAGCAATTCTGTTTAGAGAATATACGTGCACATTAAAAGAAAAAATAATGCAAGGACATACCTACAATAGGTGTTGAGGTACGATGAAGAAATGAAGGGGTCCATGAGCCAGGTATGGTCTGAATTGTTAGTATTGTCTCTGTTTTAAACTTCTAAAAACTTCTGTTTTAGCACTCCAGGGGAGCAGGTAGGCTGTGCCTGCCCCGTGCCATCCAAGAGGAAGGTACCATCATCTCTGATCTGGATCTAGGGATAAATACCAAGTTTACCTGCTCTGTGTGTCTGTGAAATAGTACTATCTTATGGTGCTAAATGAAGCAGAACTGGTAGATCATCACACTTCTTTATTTTGACTAATTTCAAGCATATCCTTGTCCCACTTTCTATTTCCCTGTTTTGGGATTACTCTTTACAGAGAAGCATTCTGGGTTCAGTCATGCATGAATATAATGAAAATGCATTAAGACCACTGAGGGACCTATATTGATTGAAACAACAGCCATGTAGAAATCTGAATGCTAGTAGAAAAAAAATGATGTTGATTTTATTGTCTAATGCTAGCTGGGCAACTCGTTATCTTATAATGACCCTTCACCAGGCTCCTGAATATGGAACATAATGAAGAACCACACAGCGACAATGGAAAGATACTTCTCCAGTGCTTGAGCGTCAATGAAGGAAAAGAAAACTGGGCAACTATTGTGACTATTAAACTATTCATAAAGATTATGATGATAATATTAGAACAACTTTAAAGAGAGCAAATATAATTCCATGTAATAGGCACCTTGTAAGAAAACACAGGAGTCAACATTCATCTTGAGAAATAAACTTAGGAATGAGAACCCTCTGAATCTGTACTGGGTTTTGCTCATGTTCAACTCATGTTTCCCCAACCCTGACAAGACTAATATACTTGTGAATTTGGCAAGAAACAAGGTTTTGGAAACTTTTGAGTGGGACATTCATTCACTTCAGTACATAAATACTGGAGTTTTATGCCTATTCTTACTAAACCTTCTATCTGTATGTTTATTAAAAGAAATCTAGCTAAAGAAAAAAAAGATTACTAGCAACTTAAACCACACAATTTTATAATAGCAACTGAACATGGACAGGGATTATAGATAAATATACAACATTCCCCACCAGGAACACTTTCCACTAAGTTTTATTCTCCTGTACAGATTTTTCTTCCAGACTGCACAATCCCCTTGCACAAAGTTGTTGGACTGTCATTGACTGCCTCAGGCCCACAGTCTTTGTTTGGCAGCAGTGTGCATAGAATTAAAATGCAACCATACTGCTGATTTGGAATGTAAGAGGAATGCAAGATTTCCCCTTCCCTTCCCTTCCCTTCCCTTCCCTTCCCTTCCCTTCCCTTCCCTTCCCTTCCCTTCCCTTCCCTTCCCTTCCCTTCCCTCCTCTCCCTTCCCCTCATTCTACTTAAAGGTCTAGCCTTAAGCTCTACTATATATGGGCATATACAATGTTGAGAATCAAACAAATAATACTAAATATACTAGCAGAATTCTTAATCACACAGCACTGAATACACAGATCTTTTAATGCACGTATTCTGAACGTATTCTGAACACTAAAAAGAGAAATTAATGAGGGATGTATTTGTGACTCCCTCCTGTGTGCATTGTTTTCTCCTATATAGTTATAAACTTATGACTGATTGTAATAATTTATTATCACTTTAAATTCTATGAATGGAAGTAGCATGTGTTTCCTGCATCTCTTTTACCACTGTCAAGTTGAAAAGGTATGTGAGATTATAATAGATGCATCAGAGACTCCCTATTATGTGAATAAAAATCCAGCAAATTAATATTGGTGAGATGAATTCATGAATATTTACATTCTCCTTGAAATTGATTATGAGAAAAACAGTCATTTGTGTGAAATTTATCAAAGCAGACAGGTGGAAAAAGATGATAAAATGTATCTTTATGAATATAGGAATATATTTCAATGAAACTTATATTACAAGATACCACTTTCTTATTCTGACTAGAAGGCCAAACTTTCATTTCAGAATATGCTGATAAACCTGGCAGCAGTAAATGTCATGCTGAAATGCAAAGTCAATGGAAACTGTAAACGAAATGTTGGAACACCCAATATGTAGTTATTCTGACACAGAGCAAAATAAATATGCTTTGAGTGCTGTGAAGTACAACTGAGGGTCTATCAGATGCAAAATAACACATTTATAAAGCATATAAGTGGCATCACTGTATGGAAAAAAATAGCTGTAAGGTGCATTTAACAAGTTTTTTAAAAGTCTGTGTATCTCAGAGAAGTCTGAAGTGGAGCACTTGATGGCAGATAAATAAAATAGAACCTTCATGAAGCATTACACTTATTTGCTTTCAAGAATTCAGTAAGCTATAGAATTATGCAATGCATAAGTAAGTAATTAACATATTAATCATATGCAAAGAATATATAGTTCATGCTTAGACAGGAGTTCAGAAGAACTCAAATTCACTTCCTGTGGTTAGATTACAGAAGGAATAAAAGCTAACTAGTAAAATCAGGAACATATTAGCCTGATACTGACGTGGAAACTGGTGATCTAGACACATGAGAAGCCCAGGGATGAGTCTGTGCATCAGCAAAATAGTTGGATAGGATTTGGTCAGTCTTTTTCTTTGGAGGCCCAAATCAGCACACATCCCTTTGTCACCTTTGAATTATTGTATCTTAATTCACATTGATTTTACAAACAATTCTGCTCTTCATAGGATACCTTATGACTCACACAAATTCTATATATATATAAAAATTATATACATAAAAAGCATATATCTATTTTTTCTGCCTGTTGTACTGATATACGTAATCTTAATCTTTTTATGTATGTATATGAATCCTTTCATATATATGAAAATATGAATATCAGTAAAACAGGACAGAAAAAAGGATTATTTTTTTCTGTAACAGGGGTTGGGAGAATCCAGCTATGCATTTGTAGCACAAAAGAGGCATAAATAAGCTTATCTTCTCTCCTTAAAATATATTTCCATGAAAAAAAATTATATTGTCAGGGAAATAAGCTGGTATAAACAGGTTGTGATTTAATAGAAATAAGGTTGCAAGGCATGAAAGTGATTGGGTTTCCAGAATAACTTTACACAACTCATCATTGAAAAAAAAACTTTACTACTTTTAAATGGAACTTCATTTGTTTGTGAAAAGAATTACAAAATGTACTCATCTGCAATAACAGGAAACCAAGTTCAGACCCAGAAGGCACTGATGCTGTATTACTGCATAGGAACTTGTTTTGCTTCATAGGAATTTGCCTTTATGGAATGTTTAAGAGAGCTGGTTACTGAGCAGCCAGTCGAATTGCATGTGGAATGAGAAGATACCTGCAAATTTTCAAAATCGGTTCCCCTCAAATTAATTTTTGCTAAATTAGCACATCTGAAAATAAGTATACACACCAACTTTTCCTTGCTAAGTCTCTACTATAAATGATTCCCAACACAGTAGCTGATATTTTAGTGATTCGTGCAATTAACTTTAACAATATCTTGAGATCAAGTTTACTCATCAGCAACTGAAAGACCACTTAATTCTACTTTATGTCTTGGTGTGAATGCTCATACAATAGATGAGGGACCAAGAATGTACAGCTGAAATTAGCTGTAATTCTGAAAAATAGACCCATATATGGGTTAGAGGTAACCTGGCAGTGCTAGGTTAATGATTGGACTAGGTATCTTCAAGATCTTTTCTAACTTAAACAATTCTATGATTCTATGCAATGATCAAGCTCAAAGTGGTGCAGTTTTAACTTAATCAGTGGCCTGAATTTCTCAGCCCGATTTTAAGGGAAGCCACAGTTGAGTTCAGTCTCTGGGATACTTGCAGAGCTCACAGCTACTTTTCTTTGCATTTTCAGGCCTTGACATTTCATTTTTCTCAAAGTTTTTCTTCTCATTATCTCTCCTGTCTAGGTTGTTTTTTGAATTCCCGGTTATTTCACAGACTGAATTGGCTGGCAGGAGAGTCCAGCCCATTATTTTTAGCTAAGCTTTGTTCAAATTTGACCTTAGCTGAATTAACATCACCAGCTCAACACATGATCTTTGCAGAGCAACATCTTGCCAGGCTGCTACTACTGTCTGACCCTCCGTCAATAACATCTATATATTTAGACAAAGTATATTCAATTTTTTAAATACAATTAGCATGTATGTGCTCAGACAGATAAGGTATATTTGCAATATGACTTAAAATGTGTGAGTTCTTGAAAATGAAGGTTGATAATGAAACCATGGGAAGGCACTTGAACACAGCAATAGTGCATAATGGCTTCTTGATATATTAAAGAAAACTCATATGCTCTTTTGAAGTTCCTAATGATTTTTCATTACTCTTTTGCAGTACACCTGGAGTACAGCTTCATACCCTATGAAGTGCAGTCTAATAGAGGCTTCATCCTATCACTATTTATCATCATTTAGAAGGTGCCTCAGGAAAGGACACATTAAAACATCTTCGGTTCCTCTTACAGGTTCAAACCTTACAGAAGCTCAATTTTGCAGAAATCCTCATTCAAACAATATATATCTGCAGTATTACAGCATGCAAGTACTTAACTTCAGCAGGCGGCAAATCCGAATGACTCATATTTACTTACACAAAGATTTCATTTCAAAGATAAAATGACCAGGAGTGTTCTTTTATTCTATTCGTTCCCTTTCAAGGAGTTTAAAAAAACCTTCCTTTTTTCCCTTAAAAAATTTAAATCTTTAAATGTAACAGCAGAAAACTAGTAATAAAAACACGTTCCCTGAAGAGATATCAGTAAATGAATTCCGTATCAGATAGAAAACAACTGTTTGTTAACTCTACCTGGGAAACTGCATGAAAACACTGGGTTTTGCATGAAGTGTAGGAAGCAGTTCCATTAGGGAAATAGTATCAGAAACAGTTCAGAAAGCTCCAGAAGAGACTCTGAGTTCATGTATTTACATTCACGTTCTAAATGATTCATAGGAAATAGTCTTTAAAATTAAGAAAAAAAAAATTGGTGTTGTGTAGAATCACATAGAGCAATAAATCATGTATTTTCTTCCAAACTAGCCTAGTGAGCAACAGGGAGATGGAATGGCCAGTGTGCTGACTTGTGGGGTAACTGAGGCTGGTCATCGGATGCAGCCTCCTTTTCAAAGCAGGTCTATCGTCAAAGGCAGATGAGGTTGCCCAGGATTCTGTCCAGTTGTATTTTGAAGATCTCCAAGGTTGGAGATTCCACAGCCTCTCTGGAAGCTCTGCTACAACTTTTGACCGTCACCCCTTGCCCTTCATTGCAGATGTCAGAGAAAAGCCTGCTCCATCTTCTCCATTACCTCACATTACAATGGAATTAAAGCCTCCCGTGCTTGACTTCTCTTCCTTGGGCTAAACAAATAAAGGCCCTGTGTGTCTCCTCCCCAGTTATGTCTTCCCGCTCTCTAACTGCCTTAGTGGTCCTCTGCTGGATTTCCTTTACTTTAGAAACATATTTCTTGTACCGGGGCCCAGACCAAGACATATTAGTTCAGATGTGACCTCCCCAGTGCAGCAGCAGCTTCCCCCAGCCAGCTGGCAAGGATCTCACTAATGCAGCTGTACTTGGATGGAGTTAGTTTTCTTCACAGAATCCGGTAAAGTGCTCTTTTGAATTTCTGACAAAGCAGTGTTGATAACACAGCAGTGTTCTAGCTATCACTAGGCACTGCTTACCAAGCGTCAAGGCCTTTTCTGTTTCCCACTCTGTCTCTACTGCCCAGAAGCTGGGGAGGACACAGCTGGGACAGGAAAAACAAGGAGGAAAGGGGGAGACATTCCTGCTCATGGTGCTTGTCTTCCCAATTAACCATTTGTGTGCTGAGGTCCTGCTTTTCTGGAAGCAACTAAACATCTGCCTGCTGATGGGATGTAGTGAACTAATTCCTTATTTGTCTTTGCTTGCACAAAGCAAGTTTTTCTCACTTTCTTCCCTTCTGATTCTCTCCCCCGACCCCCCTCCCCACCCATCCCACATCCTCCTGTAGGGGAGTGAGCCAGCAGATGTGTGGGAACTCACCTGCCAGCTGGGGTCAAGCCACCACAGCAGCCTTCTCTGTGTTTAGCCTTTATCACCACAAGAGTGCAGTCCTGGCTCATGCGAATTTGTTCACAGAATCAGAATCATAGAATGGTTTAGGTTGGGCGTTACGGATCATCTAGTCCAACCCCCAGGGCCAGGGACACCCACCACCAGACCAGGTTACTCAGCCTGGTCTTGAACATCTCCAGTGACGGGGCATCCACAGCTTTGCTGGGCAACCTGTTCCAGTGCCTCATCAAGACACCCACTCAGGACCTTTGCTGCAGCACTCTTCCCCACCACATCAGTCCCAACACTGATGCACAAAGTTGTTCTGTCCCTGGGGCTGAACTTGCCATGTATCTTTCTTGAGTTACATGAAGCTCCCTTGGCTCGTTTCTCCAGCTTGGTTAGCTCACCCTAGCTAGCAAACCTTCCTTCCAGCATATCAGCTGTTTCCCTCAAGTTGTTGTCATCTGTGAACTTGCTGAAGGAGTCAGATGCAGTATTGATCCCTGAGTTACTGGAATGGATCACTCAGAAAGGCTGTGGCATCTATGTCAGTGGAGATGTTCAGATCTTGACTAAACAAGCCCCTCAGCAACTTGATCTGTCTTTCAAGTTGCATGTGCTTTGAGCAGGAAGCTGAGATAGATGACCTCTTGAGGTCCTTCCAACCTAAATTATTGGTACAAAGAGAAAATACAGGAGGAAGCCTGCATTTTCTCTGTTTATTTAAACATATCAGAACGCTACTTACAGAAGGAATAATTAACTATTTCCAGAAAGAATAATCAACTCTTCCCATTCTGACAATGCTTTGATTGCACCTCAGATTGCTTGTATTCATATACAAGTGATTTAAAACAGGTAAGAGTTGGCAAATCTCTGCAGGAAAAAAATGTAAGTGCTTTCTAGTAGGAAGACAGAAGTAAGACTCCATAGTGATTTGAGAAACACCAGATATTTCAAATGCTAAGGGAATTCCATTATATGGTAATGATGAACGCCATGCAGTAAACCAAATTATGTTATTTACACATTGCTGTCATCAGGCTTTCATTCATGTAATTACTTCCTAGATTGATCCAAAAGATTAATATATACTGGATATAACTCTGAGAGGTATACCAGAAGTTTTTATGCCTTTCTGTATGTTCTCATTGTGAAACAACCTTTTTAATTCAAACTCTCCTTTACAGGATAGTTTAAATCACTCCCAATAAATTCTTATTCCTCTCCTTCTACTCAGAGATGTTAGAGTTACCGTCGCATTCATGAAGGAAGGGTACTTATAGCTTAGAGGGTATCCTTTGAAATGCCTTAGAATAGCCATTCTCAAGCCCTGTCACTCTCTGAATTAACTGGCTAAATATCACACTCTCTTACCTTTGTCCTGTCCCAGTGCACTAGAAACCCAGAGCAGTCCAAGCTGAAGTATAATTTCATATCTATATATACACACATGAACACACATGAAACCTTAGGAGGGAGTTCAGATAGAAACAGGGAAATAAAATTATTTGCTTGCAGTTATCTACATTTTCTAAGAGGAACCTACTTGTGAATTTTTTGATTGTGATTTATTTCATCCAAAATAGACATCTAAAAATGATAAAATGAATCATTCACTAAAAGTACCTCTTTTCCCCTGCTTACTATGCAGCTATGTCATTTATCCATGACTATTTCAGAGAAATATTAATACTGTCTCTGGCCGAGAACTTCATATTGGGAACTGACAAGATTGCTATTAGGGACTCTCCATGTGCTTCTTATCTACAAGGTCTGGTGTTCTTTTTGATATTACTGGGGTAAAAGCTTCAGTCTGGGATCCACTTTATTATACTGAAGTTATCCGCAATATTATCATTACCCTGTCATAGAACTGTCATAGCAGCTAAAACATTTGTTGTTTTTTGAGTGACTCTGGAATACTAACAAATTCATTTCCAGTACTCTGTAAGGCAGAAAAGGTGCCATGGAGCTTGATACACACAGTTCTCACTGTCACTTAAACACATGTTTTCCCAGAATCTGATTAAAAAACCAAAAACGTTTTAGCTACTAATGTGAAAAAAAAAGAATTCCTATTTTGTATAATACAAAAGTATCGAGGTAAAGTGTACACAGTTCATACACACTTTAAAGTTAATACACTGAAGTTAACATTGACATAGCCAAGTAGTTCATCACCTTCTTTTTCTTCAGTATAGTACTTGAAAGATTAGTATCCAGCTCAAAACGAAAAAAAATATTTTACAGTCAAGTTGCCTGAGAATGAAATTTGCAGTAAGGCAGTTCAAGTATTGTGACTTGCCTCTGAATTGCCCTGGCATAATTAATTATCAAGAAAATTAAGAGCAAAAGCCCAAACATTGTTGGATTAATGCACAAAACTTTTATCTGTCTTCGCAAGATTAAGAAAGCCATATGCAGTAGTATCACCATAACAGCCTATCCATACGTCGATAACCTACAAACTTGGATGCACTGGTTTCTACTCTTCGCTTACACTCACAGTAGCAGAGGCCATGGAAAGAAAAGCTTAGAAGTACAAGATGCAATGAAAAAATACCCCATTTCTATTTTCCTATGAGGGCTGGTCAGAGGGGACAATGGTCAGAGCGGAGCTGCTGGGGTGAGAGAGGCAGCGTGAGAGAACTGGGCTCGGCTAAAGCTGAACTCTGTGTTACTGGCACAGAGAATTCCTGGAAAATGCAGGATGGTTTTCTGCTGAGCAACATCCCTGGGGCAGAGGTCGAGTATAAATAGTGACAGCAGATGTAATCTGCAAACTACTATAAAAGCCAATCCTGTACAGGGAACAAATACATTACCTGATTTTTTTTTCAGTTTAGTGATAGCATTCCCTTCTCTTTTTCTTTTCTTTTCTTTTTTTTTCTTTTTTTTTTTTTTTTTTTAAATTAACTTCACTATCACTATTGCACCTACTTTGCTTCACCTCTTCAACTGAGGGGCTATTTGGGGTCTTTTCATTACCAGCACTTTGGAAAAGGAGAGATGGAGAACAGGGAAAGGCGGGAAATTTCTCTCTTTCTGGAAGATTAAAAAAGAAAAAACCTCCCACAACTCAAGCATTTCTTTTTATATGGAACGTTTCCAACCAAATCAATGGCAAATACTGCTACTCTATTAACTTATTTAGTGGATATGTTTCTTCGTCATATTTGTATGAGATCATGGAATCGTAGAATGCCAGTTTGGAAGGGACTTCAAGGATCATCTGTACCACTCTTTCTTGGCAAGAGCACGGTCTAGACAAGGCCCAGCACCCTGTTCTGCTGAATCTTTGACAGAGAATCCACCACTTCCCTGGGGAGATTATTCCAATTGCTGACAGTTCTCATCATGAAAAAGTTTGCTCTTCTGTCCAATTGGCATCACCCCAGGAGTAACTTGTACCCATTGCTCCTTGTTTTTTCCATGTGACTCCTTGTAAAAAGGGAGTCTTCATCTTCTTTCTAGCCATCCTTTAAATAATGGAACATGGTGAAAAGTTCTCCCCTAAGCCTTCTTTTCTCAAGGCTGAACAAACCCCATTCTCTCAGCCTTTCCTCATACTGCAAGCTTCCCAGTCCTTTGATCATCTCTGTGGCCCTTCTCTGGACATCTCCAGCCTGTCCACAACTTTTTTGTATAGCAGGAACCCAAACTGAACACAGTATTCCAGGTGTGGCCTGACAAGTGCTGAGTAGAGTGGGATAATGACTTCATTATCTCTGCTGGTGATGGCCTTGTAGATGCAACCCAGCATTCTGTTGGCTTTCTTTGCCACAGCTGCATAGTCTTCACTCATATTGAACTTGTTGCCCACCAGGACCCCCTAGGTCCCTTTCCACAGAGATTTTCTGCAGCCAGGTAGATCACAGGCTGTGCTGCACCTCTCGATTATGTTTTCCCAGGTGCAAGACCTTACACTTTTCCTTGTTGAACTTCGTAAGGTTCTTGTTAGCCCACTCTTCCAGCCTATCCATCTCTTTCTGCAGGGTGACTCTCCCTTCCGAAGTGTCCCCTTCTCCACTCAGTCTTCTGTCATCAGAAAACTTCATCAGGGTACACTTGATCCTATAATCCAGATCACTTATGAAGATATTAAACAGCATCAGTCCCAATGTTGGTCCCTGGGGAACCTCACTCATGCCAGGATGTAAACATACATACTCTATAAGATGGGCAGCCTTGTACACAGATCCTCACCAGGAAATGGCTCGGTCTAGAACGCACCAAATGATTTATTCACAATAATGATGCTTATCCTTTATGCCTGGTCCTCCTACTCCCTCCTTTATTTCTAGTATCACATTATTGTGCAGTATTTGTACTGTCATTAAAATGCTCACTATTAAAAAGAAATCAATGAACTTAAACAAAACTGATTTTCAAATAGAGCCTACAGGGTATTCTGTGAGAAATCACACCTTGTCTATGGAGGTTTTCTTCACACTGCTTGACTAGGCAAAATGCTTGGAATTTTATTTTAAATAAATGAGTGTTTCAGTTAATAGACTGAATTTCAATAACTGACCTCTAAAAATACCTTTTCTACCTTTTATCTTCTGAAAACAAAGAAAAATTTCTTTCAAACAGAGAATGAAATTGAACAGCTGCGTTGAGAGTTTCATTATCCCTATTATGAGATGAAATCTTACATTTTCAACTTCGGTTTATTCTGGCAGATGTTAAATACAATATGGTGTGATAAAACCATGGAATTATTTTTTTTTTAGATCATGCATAATGATTGACTGAATTATAATATATATAGGTGTGTGCATGCCACATGATAGTGCTGTAAGACTAACCAAATATAGTAATTACTCTCTTTCTTCACAAAATACTCAATGTCATACTTAAAAGGTCTAGATAACACCTTCCAACTGTCTATATACAGGCATCTCTTCAACAAGAGGACATCTCAACAGTGAGATTGGCTAGAGAACAGAGTAATTGATTCTGTATGGTGAATTGAGGTAAATTAATAAATTGTTGTATATTCAGACAGCTATACTCACGTTGGAAAATGCATGATTCAGTGTAAACAACCAACAAAACCTATATTGTTTCAACAGAGCCAAGATTTTACTTTGACTTTCTGAAGTCTTTCTAATAAGATCCTGCTTCTGTAGCTACACCCAGTTGTTGAACACTGTTATTCTATGTTTTTCCTGGGTATTTCATGTTGCAATAGAATCAGTTACCCACAATACAAAAACGTCCCAACACCTAGGAGCAGTACTGTGCTACTTGGTCTTTTGTGATCAAGTAACCTCCCTCTAATATTTCTAGGGCTGGTGGCATTTTTGGGGGCAAGAACGAGGAGGGAAGCATGTATTGCAGAATAGTGATAATCTTCATCATTTTCTGTGAGCTATTCTTTTGGAGCAATATTTTGATAAAAGCAGACTTTTAAATAGCTTTCAAGTGTCTCTGAGTATAAAAGTAAAAAGCTGGTAAGAGTCTTCTGATTTTATCATATTAATTTGAAAATCAGCTAAACCATATGGTAATTTAGATGTAAAGAATAAAAAGTCTAAATACCGGTTTCAACATGACAGCAGGTATTCCTCAAGAAACCTAATTAACTCACTCATAAAATTCCTTCCGCTGCTTTTAGGATTGTTCTTCTTGAGGCCTCTCACGTGCATTTCACTGAGTAATCAAGTTCGGTTGGCAACGACTGGCCTTTTGATGATTTTGAATGCACTAATTCTTCCATAGAAAATGAATAATTAGAAGACATTTGGTATAACTAATGATTTACGTGTGTTTCATTAAGCAGAATAAATAATTACTTGATTTATCACATGCATAGCTAGCAACTGCAATTATCTGATCAATACACTTTCATAAGTGACAGCAACATTACATATATTGGCACTTTTTGCTGATATTCCTTCAGATGTCCTGAAAACCAACTGCCTTTATAAAAGGCAACAAGTAGCTCATGTATTCAACTTAATACATGTCCTGATAGCCTGTCTTTTGTATTAGGTATAAATCTTCCTCAAATGTAAGACTATGCTATTTTTTTTTCTAAGAAAGCTCTTTGTGAAATGTCAAGTCTCATTATTTCTTGAAAGACAGTATTTTGTATACTAGAATATATAAGAAAATCTGTTCTTTTAAACTTGTTAAAAATCTCTAGCTTTGTTATAAATGTCAGTTAATTAAAATTAGAAAATGGAGGCTTAGAAATAATATCTTAAGCATTTAAATAGTTTATTGTGTTTATCCTGATATCTTTATAAAACAGACTTTATGTGATGTTGTTCTTTATGAAGTAAACTTTATGCAACGATGCTTTTTGCACATATACATTAAGGCCCCCCCCCCCCGCTAAATTCACTGACTAATTTCAAAAATTCAAAATTGAAGTCTATGATAAGGAAATCATAATACCCAAATATGCACATAGAGAATGCTATTTCATAAATATATCTTTCCAACATGTGTTCTTAAAAAAATAAAAAGGACAGCTGATTCAGACATGTGAAAGAGAAGAACAAAATTTGGACAACTAAAAACGAAGAATGGGATTTGTGTTACTAGCCATAAATATTTACAGTGTAGATTTACATCATACAGCTGATCAAGTCTAACTCACGACTTTTATATCAGTGGTTAAAGATAAACAACAGAAAGGTGTTTCTGGATTGTGGATCATCACTTAGCATATATTTAAAACATTATGTGAAATGAGTCCTAAGCGTTTTAATTTTTTTTTCCATTGACAAAACAAGATTTTAAGTACTTAAGTATTGTGAATATATAGATTGGACTCCTGAGTCTGTCCCAGGTGAAACAGTCAAATTAATTGCTGTCAAGTGTCTTTCTTCTCATGCTTAACATAGAGCTAGAAATTGCAGGACTAGCTCAGAAGTGTTGGATGGCTAAATTTTTAGTGGAAGTCTCAGCGTAAAAGCTTTAAACTTCTGCCTTAGTCCTCATCAAGTCATGTCTTTAATCCTTTGACTACAGTAGCTAAGAATGTAGATATTGTATTGTGAAAGTTTTGACCCAGAGTGGAAAGGAGGGAGAAAGGAATAAGCAAGTCCTTTGTTTGAGATTTATTTTTTGATTGGGCTATATATGAGCCAAAGGAAATAGGTTATGAAATCTAAGCCTGCCTTTTTGCACAAAGAATTTCTAAAATACAAAAACTGCCTTTGCTAACAGCTGACTAATGCATGTGGCAGACTAAGATAACTAAGTAGTCAATGGCAAAGGATTAGGATGTTTTTGAAGAAGGAATTGAAAATCTCTTGGAAGGAAACAAAGTATAACATAACCGTAAGAAAGAGAAAAAACTGATGTATTTTGAAGACTTAAGCCTCCAGTAATGGGGAATTCTGAAAGTTATAATATGCAATAAGGACAAGCATTAAAGATTTTTACAAATAATACTGTCCCCAAATAATGTGCCAGTTACAGCAAGAATTGTGCCAAAATAAATAAATCCTAGCACGAACTATGAATAAAATTATATTTTCAGGCAGACACCTTCAGTTCCTGGGTGACTCCAGTAATGTTTGGCTGTAAAGAACTAGGCTCTCAGGATGAAGTGCACAGATTGTAAATGGCCAGTAAAAGGTCCTCCTCCCTACAAAATCACAAATCTCCAATCTCCTTTTATTCCTGGTAGATAAAGGGCTGTAGATGAATATATGCTTTTGTTTATTTGTTTGTTTTGTACCATGACTGTAGATTGTACGAAGAAGCATTTTGGTGAAACATCCTCCCCCCCAAAAAAACCCCACCAAAACCCAAACATTAGAAGACGCTATCACTAATGTACATATTAAGTAGCTGAGTGAACATGATTATGGTCACGTGTTGCTACAATATTTTTTGTGGCAATTTCCTTTGAAGCATTCATTTTGACACTTTGGACATTACTGAGGGGATTGTTACTCCTAGAATTAACCTGGAAAGGAAAAGTGGTTATTTTTAGCATTTTTTTTTTTCATTTCTATACCTACTGAACTGTGTTCCAGGACTGTACAAAAGAACAGGAACAGGTTGAGAATGTAGCTTTTAGTGTACCTAGAGATAGAAGAAAAAAACAAGAAGAGAAGAGAAAAGAGAAGGGAAGGGAAGAGAAGGAGAAGAGAAGAGAAGAGAAGAGAAGAGAAGAGAAGAGAAGAGAAGAGAAGAGAAGAGAAATGACTGTTGGGACTGACTCTTCTATTGGAGCTTGGCAACAGCTGAGCTAATTTCATCTCAAAACAGACAAGAATATGTAACAAATCTTTTTAATTAAAATGTGCATTGATCAATGATAATATATTAATGCTTTTAGAATACTTTTATACTTATGCATACTTTTATACTACAAATATGCTTTTAAACTTAGTATATCATTGTGCCTCATTTTAAGGAATGCAAACAGGTAGGAAAAGATATGGTAATGTGGTTGGTTTACCCCCGTGGGCAACTAAGCCCCACACAGCAGACTCCCCAGAAGTGGGATGAAGGAGATAATCAGAAGGGCAAAAGCCACCAAATTGCATGGGTTGAGATAAAGACAGTTTAACAGGTAAAGCAAAGCTGCTGCACGCAGGCAAAGCAAAGTAAGGAATTTGTTCACTGCTTCCCATCCTCAGGCAGGTGTTCAGCCACCTCCAGGAAAGCAGGGCCCCATCATGTGTAATGGTTGCTTGGGAAGACAAACGCTGTCACTCTAAATGTCCCCCCTTTCCTCCTTCTTCCCCACAGCTTTTGCTGCTGAGCATGATGTCAGATGGTATGGGAGATACTTTTGGTCACTTGGGGTCAGCTGTCCCAGCTGTGTCCCCTCCCAACCTCTTGAACACCCCCAGCCCACTCACCGGCAGGGCAGTGTGAGGAACAGGAGAGGCCTTGATGCTGTGCAAGCACCGCTTCGCAGTAACTAAACCACTGCTATATTATCAAGACTCTTTTGGTCAAAAATCCAAATACAAGGAGCTGTGAAGAACATTACCTCCCTACCAGCCCAAACCAATACAAATAAAAACACAACATAAAAGGTCGTTTTGGGTTTGTTGGGGAAGTTAATTCCATGAGAAGGAAGTTAAAACATATTTACTTCAAAAAAGAAACTAATTGGAGCAAGAAGTTCAAAGAACAGCAGTTTTTAGCTTTTTAACAGTTAGCAAAACTGAGTAATTCTCTTGGGATTATATGCAATCTGTACAGCGCTCTGTTTCTCTGCAGATTGAAGTAGAGCCTCCCAATCCATCTGCCAGAAGCATGCGTTTTATTCTCTGGAAGTCCAGCTGACACAGCTGGCACAGGCTGAGTCACAAGCTGGAGGAAGCAAGCTGCCGAGTCCTCTCAGGGACTACTTGCAGATGGGTTCCTGCCTGGGAAGTAGACAGAATTGAGAGCAAATTTCCTATCCAGCCACAGTTTCTCCAAAACAGGCCTAGTTATGCTGACAGACTAGAAGTCCAAAGAGGTCTTCTGCAGTAAACTGCAACAGATGAATTTTTCATCTCATGACAGTGCCCAAGAACAATAACTTTGTCATTCAGAGTTGGTCTGCGAAGATATGAAATGTCTTTTCCCAGCCCTGTTGTGGATTTCAAGTCATAGTCAGAAAATGTGGCAGCGATGCATTGTCATACAGGAGTGCAAGTGTTGTAATAAAAGAAGGCATAGAAACGTGGAAAAGTGATGACATATTCCCATGAAGTAAAGCACAGTTTATCCTCCGTATTTTCATTCCATTACAAAAAAAAAAAAAAAAAAAAAGAACACACAGAATAAACTATAGGCAGGGTAAGTAAATAACTTTATGTAGAATTTAGTGAAAGAAACATCTCATAAAGGACAGTATATTTTCAAATATTTCCCTGAGAAAGGACATACAGGCTTCTATGATTCTTTCGCTTTTTTCATCAACCTATGGTTTTGTGTGTGAAAAGAATTTCCATAAGAAGGTTTGATTACTTACATTAGTAGGCAGAAAAAGATATTAATAACAAATAGTTAGAGAGAGGGGAGGCTGTTTGATGGGGGGGAAGGGGTCACAGGGACCCTGAAGATTCCGTCCCTAGTGACCAAAGAGTCCTTAGCAGTGCAGAGACCGAGGGGACCAACGATGGCACTGCCACCACAGTGGCTCCCACCCAAAGGACCCTGGGTCCCACGCGGCGCCCCAGATCCTCCAGACTCCTTTGCTCCCACAAACCTTCTACCCCCAAGGCAGGGACCGACCCTGACCCACAGCCCGGGGACGCTCTCAGGGCCAAGAGTGCAGGAGGTGACCGCGGCCATCGCTCCTCTCTCTCTTCCAGGCTACGCCACCCTGGTTCCCCTGCGCGGGCAGGAGCAGCCCTTCAGCACAGCCTGGGCACCCCCC
>BJBW01004492.1:459-15244 GCA_004320125.1 Scolopax mira
AGTAAAGTGGGAAAATCACTTCTCTGGACCTGCTGGCAATACTTCTTTTGATGCAGCCCGGGATGCGATTGACCTTCTGGGCTGCAAGTGCCCACTGCCTGCTCGTGTCCAGCTTCTCGTCTATCAGCACCCCCAAGTCCCTTTCCTCAGGGCTGCTTTCTAACACCTCATCACCCAGTCTGTACTGAGATTGTCATGCATAGAGTGTGCAGGGCGCTGGCTGGGGACTCAGGAAAAGGTGGGTCTCAGCATGGTGATTGGCTTTCAGATCAGCTTTGGGAAAGTCCCTCTCTCTCTGTGGGCTTTTTGACCACCCCACAGGTGCACCTCCCCCAGGTGCTCTGAGGGAAGGACAAGCACACCCTAGGGCACATTCCCCCAGCTCAGCATGCCAGCTGGACACTACTTACATCTCTGAATTGGACCAGACCCAGCTCCCCCAGCTCGGCCACGCAGCAGTAGGCGGCCTCCACCTGCAGGAAGAGCTGCATCAGGCTCATCTCCTCACTCCGGAAAACTGAGGCCATTTTGCCTCCTCTGAACTGTGTGTCCGTGGGGACCTTGGTGGCAGTGGCGCAGTCTTCCTCACTGCCTCCTCATGGCAGGGATGTGCCAGAAGGTGCTGAGAGCTGTGGGAACATTGGGATCACCAAGTCAGTGTGCTGAAAGATAACAATGCTGCCCATCATGTTCTTCAAAAGGGTTTTTTCATCTCCTAAAAGCCTCCTTGGACCCACATGAGGTTGTATCCCACCAGCACCATGATGGATGCTATAGCACAGAGAAAAAGGGGAACTACTGAGAGCCTAGGACAGATGATGCCCTGCTTTGTCCTCTGCTGGGCCAAAGATGCTTCAGACCCTTTATATGGGTTTTAGATGCTGAGCCTGTGAAGGACTCCACTTCTTTTTGTTTTCCACAATACAGAGAAGAAAAATTATTAATTTCACCTTGCAATTAGATGGGTGAAAAGGCATGACAGGTTTTTATCACTTTCATTGGTAATGTGAACACAACATTGCAAACACATCTGGCGTGTGTTACATGGGGATGGGGAGAACTATTTTATTTAAATCAAAGCAAACTTTAACATTTAAAAAGCATTTTCTTTCTTAAAAAGCAAATCATACAGGATTTTTTTTGAGACAAGATACACAAAATATCATGCATTTCATAAGAGTCCCTTCTGTCTATATGCTGCTTATTATTTACATTGAGTAACCTGAACATACAAATTGCCTGTAGTTTTTCTTGCACAAACTTAACTGATTCGCATGCACATACACAATAATTAGAATTTCCCAGAGAAAAAACATGTAAGTAGATACACTCCTGGCATGCATTTAATTTTGTGGTAAGCCTGCATTTTATAAATAACAAAACAAAATCCCTTCATATCCTCGCTTCTACTTGCTAATAGGGATGGGAGGTCAATTGTCCTTAATCTACTCTCTCTACAACTCTTCTCTTGCAACACTTTTTTAATGTGGATTCTAATAATTTTCGTTACAATATATGAAAGATTTATCTTCAATGTGAGAGAAACACTTTACAAGATATTAAACGGTTGTTTAACAGGAGCACTGTGGTAACTTGTGTATATTTGCTCAATTATCTTGCAAGTTTCCTTTGTCTTACTCTCTGTGCCTATTCAGTAAAAGATTTAAGGTGTTGAAAATACAATAAATGATAACTAGGAGCTGTTAAAATAAAACATACCATGTGCCAGCTCCAGTGGGTTGAGTAAGGGTATAATCTCTACAGGTCGTTGGACATCTTTCAGCAAACTATATTTTTCACAGGAAAAAGACACAAAAGCTGGAAGACTCCCCCACTACTAATGCAAGAAAGTAAAAAAAAAAATAAATATCCCTACTCTGATTTTCAAAAAATTTAAAGACTTTCAAAAAGTTTAAAAGATCATCAAAACATCCCATCTTAAATTCTTTAGACTGAAAAGCGTGAAGAGACTATAATTTAAAGAAGTTTGCATTTCTACACTTGCAGTTAACTTCCATTTAAAATTTTAAAACCTTAGAATTAAAAGAACAAAACTCAAATGAAATATTTGGAAATATCCCAGTTAAAACTGCTTCAAGCCATCCAAAGCCAGGGTTCTACTTTTCCTCGATAATCAGTCAATGAAAAACACCAAAGGCTTGCTTTCACTGTGATATGGAATGAGAGAAAAATGAAAGACATAACGAGAAACCTCCTTCCAGCCAGGTGTGGGGCAGGAAACCCTTCCCAGCCCCAACTGCAAGGAAAGCAGAGCTTTCACCTCTCGTCCCATTCCTGCAGATAGAGGATGCTTGCCCAAAGGCACCTGCTGCCAGCTGTGCCTCCATCAACACCCCTTCCCCCCGTTTGTTGCTTTGGCAAAAGAACAGTTAACTGAGAAACCATCCATTGCCCTGTAATATTACACGGCATTAAAAACCCACCAGGTGTGGGGCAGAGTAAATCTTAAAGCGTAAGTTGCTTTGGGGAAGGTGTTACTTGGGTTTACCTCTCAGCCGGCGCTCTCCTTTTGGGTAGACCCTCTCTCTCGTGGGGAAGGGGCAAATTTCTCCCCTCGGTGGGCTGGTGGTCCTGTCAGGCAACGGTGGCAGGGCTGTGCCTTGGCATGGCTGCAGGCACCACGCCGGTGAAGCGTCCCGGTCAACTGTCCTGTCTCGCACTGGGCACAGCAAAAACCTTTTCTTTAAAGGTCAGAACTGGAGCAGACCAGGGAAGGGAAACCCTTTTCTGTCCCAAAACAACCCCCAGGTGGTTTGGACCCAGCGCTTTCTGGCTCGGTCACAACCTCGGTGTCAGGTCCGTGACAAACGCGAGCCGTGTTGTGGCAGCACACGGCTTGTTGAGGCTAATAACAGATGGGGCACGCCGGCTCACACCACCCCAGCCACCCGAAAACCAGCGAGAACCTTTGGAACCTGCTGGACCCGGAGAGCTGCAAACTCATAAAAATGCATTTGCAAGCCCTGGATAGAGGATCAGTTGCCGGAGAGGTTCTGCGCTGTTTCTCACTGGTTTTTCCTCCCTGAAGGCAGCCGGGGAAAGGACAGGGAAACAATGGGAGATTAATGATTTTCCTGCAGCCGGGGGAGAGGGCAGAGCTATACAGCAAAGAGAGGGCTGGGAGGGCAAGGGCTCACTCAGCAGCTCACTCTGGGGTAATGCAGAGACACGGGAACTTGATTCACACCCCTTGAAATAACAAATGCCGAGGGGGAAGGGGGGGCTGAAAGTGCCTTTATAGACTTTCTCCCACTTCAGCTGCTAAAGCAAAGGCTCCAGAGAGAAATTTGTCTCCTCCTAAAACCAAAGGCTTAGCTCTGATGGAGGTCAGAGCAGGCAGCGTATCATCCTGGGAAATAAAGCCGGCTATTAAATCTAGCAACGATAAGAAGTTTTAGCTCAGAAGAAGAGCTAATGAAAACACATGGCTGTATGTAAATTTTCAAGTACGCCCTAAAGGAACGCTTTCTCAGACCTGGTTTTTTGGAGGTATCCAGTAGAGTATAACTTGTCCAAGGGAACAACACCAAAAGGTAACAGGAGAGAGCTCCCCAGCATGGAGTTTTTCTATTCAAAAGCAACAGAGATTGGGCCCACATCCTAGGGAGCAGAGCACCTCTTTTACAAGGAAAGGTTGAGAGACCTGGGTCTGTTCAGCCTGGAGAAGACTGAGAGGGGATCTCACCAATGCTTATAAATACCTTAAGGGTGGGTGTCAACAGGATGGGGCCAGACTCTTCTCAGGGATGCCCGGTGACGGGACAAGGGACAACTGACATAAGTTGGAACACAAGAAGTTAAAATCTAAACATGAGGAAAAACCTCTTTACTTTGAGGGTAACAGAGCACTGGAACAGGCTGTCCAGAGAGGTGGTGGAGTCTCCTTCTCTGGGAAGATTTGAAACTCACCTGAATGCCTTCCTGTCCACGCTGCTCTGCTTTGGCAGGGGGTTTGGACTAGACCATCTATGAAGGTCCCTTCCAACCCCTACAATTCTGTGATTTGCCACATCAGCTACTGCGAGAAGACTCCTGCTGTCTTCTGAAATCCAGCTGCCTCAAGCCAAAAAAGAAGTATTAAAAATTATAAGGCATTTCTGCTAGGTGGGCCTAAAACATCCATTTTGCCCAGCTGAGCTGGCGGTGGGGCTCCCTGCCCTCCCACCTGCTCTTACTGCATTGTGTCCTCCCACACCGGCCACCGCCGTGGGCCGGCCCTGCTTTCTCCATCAGTGCTACCACAGCAAAGGAGCAAAGGCTGATGAAATTCAGCAATTTCTGTTGGGAAATGGGAATTCCTCTCGGTAAGGCAGAAGTGAAGTTGCTGTTGCCAGCTGCCCATCAGGCTGCAAAAGCAGCACGTCCCCCACGCAGGGCTGAGAAGAAGCTGGTGTGAGAAAGGAAGGGTATTCCCTCCCAGGCCCTGCTATAGTGCTTAAATAACAGGAGCCATTGTTCAGTTCTCCAGCAAGGTATATTGACACAACAAAATAAAATGGCTTCTCAGGCTCCACCTCCACCTCTGAACCCACAGCACATCTTTCCCCTGTCAAAGCTGCTGTGTTCATTTGATGATCCCAAGATTTGCTTCTGGCTTGCACCTACGCTGCTCTTACTCAGTCCCGTGGTTACACTTGGCTACTCCCCTCTGAGCTGCCAGGGTGGGGGGACCAGAAGGGCCCCCCAGTGCACACTTCATCACCAAAGCAAGCTGGGCTGTGCTGGTCACCCCATCCCGTTAGCCAAGGAGGGAGCGAACATGGAGTGTAGGTATAAAGCCATCTCCCTTTTGCCCTTTCCTCCCCCCTTCCCAGGCAGAGAAGCAGAAAGCATATCCTATTTCATGCCTCTGGCATGTGGAAGTCAGAGCATTATTTTGTAATAATCTTATTATTAAAGACCAGATGATGATGGCTGACGCCGAGGCGCCGTGTGGAGGAGCCCCATCAGTGGGCTCATTGTTGGTGCTGGGTGAGCTGAAAGCAGCCTTTCTCAGGCAGCCCTGTGCCGTCTGCCCAGCTGGTCTCGGGGTCCCTCAGCGGGGTCTCCAGAGGGACTGCGTAGAGTCACAGCAGGGACACAGGCTCAACATTTGTCTAATAGCAACCCCAGCCTGGACTGGAAAACACAAAGGACACAGTTGTGGAGTTTCTCAAAATGCCAGAGCTGCTTTCCGCCATGTGACAGAAAGCAGATCCCTTCTCCCCCCCCTTTTTTTTTTTTAATTAAAGAGTAAAGCCTTTGTGGTTTTGACTTTTTTCCCTCTGTTTGCCTAGTTTTGAAAAAATCAAATCCCCTGTTCTCAGGTAGCTTTATCTTAGATAGCTATTTTTCACATCAGTGAAGATACCAAACAAAATGGACCCCTCCCTGATGGGCATAATATTGGCACCAGGCTTAGAGTTTGGATCTTTTAAAAGCCATTTTGAGGGCTTTATAAAGGTCCTTAAGCTTTTTTGAGCTTTATGGAGGCCACTTGGGAGGGAGCTCACCCTGTAATACAAAGACAGTGGGTTGCTAACAGACAGACCTGCCTTCCCAAGAGACATTTTTTCTGGAGCTGCACTTGGAGATTTTGTCACCTACCAACCAAGGGCAGGAGACAGATAGATCTACTCCTGTGATCTCACTGATAACACAGACCACCCAGCATCCTCCTTGGCATTTAGGACCATGACCTCAAAGGCTGCACTCTAATCATGAACTTAAGAGTGCAGGGGGGTCCCAAACGTGTAACCCCTCCAGCTGGGCTGTCATCACTTTCATCAGCATGGGGAAGTTTCACCCAGCTGTAGATGGCTCTGGGTTCAGCATCTCAGCCATAATCACTCCATCCTTAGCCCCAGCATGCAGAAGGTTTTGTGTGGCTACATGCGATGTTAATGCATGAGCTCTCTTTCACCAGAGCTCCTGCCTTGTCACAGCAGCTAAGCAGAGTACCACCTCAGGTATGCTGAAACAGGAGTAAGGGTGTAGTTAAACTGACCTCAAGGATCAACAAAAAAGGGATTTGTCCTCTTATCACCGATATGCCCAGAGATGGTGTACCTGCTCTGCTGTTCTCTCATGGGTTGTGTATTTTGAGTTAAATACCCTGCTACGGCTCAGTTAGCATCATGCTGGTCACTGCCAGGATGAAACAGGATTGCAGCAGCAATCAGCTTTCGTTTGGAATTGAAAATGTAAACATGTTCCTATGTAAACAGAAAATGTGTGCGTGTGTATATATATACACAGAGTGAGTGTGCACGCGTGCGATAAAGGTAATAACTTTCTGAGAGCCACACCTGGTGATCGTGTGTCAAGGGCAACACCTTGGTCACCAGAGAACTTTAATGGTGAAGTTCACCCTCTGTGGCACCAAACATACCAAACAGTAGGTACTGCCTCCTTCATCGTTGTCAGAAAAAGCTGACCAGCCGCACTACTCGCTGCGGAAGATTCTCTAAGGAGTAGGGTGGGGAAGCACCTAATTTTAGAGTAAATGGGATGGAAATGGGAGCTAGAGAAAGGGAAGCCCCCGGCTCTGCTGTTGCTGCCATTGTGCCTCATGTGCCAGGGCACCCCCGTGGAGACAGGCGTTCATGCAATGCGTAGAAACCAGGCTAACGAAGGCTTTGGAGAGTCTTATCGCTCTTCGAGCAGCCACAGCACTGAAAATATGAATGTGTTACACAGAAGAAATGAAACTAATCCAAATCTGTGTCAGGAGATGATTTTATAGGGCTCCCATTGTGTCTGAACTTATCAAGCAAAGCCTTCATTTCCAATCCGATCCAAAAATCACTGAAGCCAAACGCAGCCTGTTCACTGCTTCAGGAGACTTTGGAGTGGGGCCTTTCTGAACCACAGAGGGAATGCATTTTGGAAAGGAAAAGAAATACATTACGTTAATTGTGCAAAATAATTTCAGCAACCCTTAGAAATGGGCACATTTACCTACAGCTGACAGAGAGTGTTTAGGTATTAGTTAAAATTCAAAAGAGATTTCATTACAAATCAAATCATTCATGCAGTAGCAGAGCGGTTTTGTCTTTTCATTTCCCCTCAAACTTTTTGTGGTGCCCAGAACACTTTTGTACTCATTATTTTTGCAAAATTAATGGCCAAGTCAACTTTGAGCAGAAATCATGGGTGAGAAATTCAGGAGGGAGAGATGAAGCTGAAGGAAGAAAATAGAAGGCCTTTCTCCAGTAAAGAGTTGAGCTTTAGTTTTGATGTAACAGAACACTCAGAAAAAAACCACAATTTAAAGATAACTAGCATGAAAGGACTGAGACACTGAAGTGAGGCAGGAATGAAGATTATCCTACAGGCTAATTTCAAGGAACTCTGAGCAGATGGAACTTCTTTACAGCATCTTTCCTGCCATGATTCATGTTTACCAAGGCCACAAGCGATGGCCACTGGGGTCACATACCCAGCCTGGCTGCCACTGAGCATGAGTCACCTTGTGTGCCACCCTTGGGTGGCAACCAAAGGATAAGGCCACAGGCACCACCCCAGCAGCAGGTGGCGGCTGTTGCAGACCAATCGGCACAGTCCGAGCTCCAGCAGCCCCAGCAACGTGTTGACATGAAAACAGGGAGATGATGGTGGTAAACACACCTGCTTCAGCTGGTTTGGGGTGCCCCTTCTCCAGGGGAAAAACCTGGCTGCCTGTGTCCTGCTGCGTGGTGGAAATATTTGCGGTTGGAGGGAAGCAGAGTGTTTTTGGTGGCGGAGGGTGAACAGTGGGGACAACAAGTGGGTTCACCCCATAGAAACACAAGGCAGGGCTAAGCCTGTGTGGGTTTTACTCTCAAGCTTTCTCTGAAAAAAAGAGAGACCAAACCTTCCTCAGATCTTTGCACAGCATCACCCCGTTGTATGTAGCTCACCCCAGTTCCTGTGGAAACTCTATTATGCCTCTCCCTGTGGGTTTCAGCACTGTGGAGGAAAAAAAAAAGAGAAAAATTTTAGATAGTAACCATCCTACTAAGATTGCTACCCCAGGCACCTTCCTCCTAGTCTCCCATGGCTGCACATGCCAAAAAGGCCCCAGGCAGCTTCATTCTCACGTGAACACCAGAAGCTGTGAGTGACCACCACTGAAGAGCACCAGCAACCTGCTCCCTCTCCCAGTGTCTTCCTGCCCAATTTAATGCCTGAAGCTTTCTCTAACAAGGACACTGTGGTGGGTCAAAGACCAGAGTAAGCAGAGCCAGCAACATGGAGAACAGCAGCAACGTGTGGTGCTCATCAGACCAGGACACTACCATCAGCAATTCAACAGTGTGGCTTTTCCAGCCAGGATTGTAGAAAATACCTTGCCCTCCAGCTGAAATAATTTTGCCAGCAACCCTCCCCAGTCTGCAGACAGAGCTGTGCTGGTGGGAGAGAGCAGTTCTTGGTTTTGCCTAACCTAGGAGGTGGCCTGATGGTAAGAGGAGAAAAAAAATGCTCTTTTATCACCACATTGCACATGGGTGGTGGAGTCAGGGACACAGCTGTGCTCACAGAGCAAGAATGGCAGCAGCTTCTCCTGCACAGAGAGGCCTCAAGCTTGAACTGATGCCAACCCATAGTCCAACACAGGCCCTTCAGGAAAGGACCTTCTATTACTGCAGAAGAGTCGTTGGCAGTCTACAGGAAGCAATTCATTTCACCCATTTCTCAGTGGAAACATGCCCATAGCCTGTGTTAACTCGATGGCTACTTATCAGTGTGGTCAAAGACTAATTTTTTAGGCTTCCACACCATCCTTCTAAAAAATCATGACTGCGAGGCAGTTTGAATTTAATTATTTTTTTTGGGGGGGGGAGAAGGAGAGGGGGGAGGTTCAAGCCAGCAAACAAGCAAAATCAAAGCCAAACAGGGAAACAAATTCTCTACCCTGATCCTCTGCTCCTTTTCAACTCTATTTGACCATCTTTGCAGCACCAGAAGGAAACACTTAAAGCAGAAGTTGCCTGAGACCCTGTAGGGAACAGCAGGCACTGGAGGGCTTTCCTCTCTCCAGCTGCAGCAGATCCTGGGGAGAAACCTTCAGGCTTGACCTTCAGGGCTCTCTACCTGCCTCAGCACTGGTATCCACCTCCGGCTGGAGCTGTTTTGGTCAGAGTCCTTCTGTTACTTCATCCTGTTGCGGCAGGAAAGTTCAAGGTGTCCTGGCAGCAGGGAGTTCCTTTGCTCCACCCTCTGCCCTGCACACCAGCTCTCCGAGCTCACCAAGGATTTGCTGAAACGGAGCTGCCGGTGCCGGTGACCTGATCCCTACGGCCACCCGGGTGGAAGCTGGACCCCCAGCATGAAGCACTTCTGCATCAAGCCCTGGGCAGCCTTTGCTCTGTTCTTCTTTGCCACCACGCTCCGGTATTCCTGCTCAGCAGGTATTTCTCTTCTCTCATGCTCCAGTTTCTACACCCTGCCTTTTCCCTCACTCCTCTCAACCCTAAATATATTGCCCACTGGCAGTAATTTGTTCTTTAAAAACAAGGTGGGCTCCTCCCTTGTCTCATCTGAAAAACATAAGGAGCTGCAATTGATTAATGCTAATGAGAATTACTTGACATGATTGATCACAGCATCTTTCCAAAGAGATGTGCTTTTGCCAGCTATTTACACACCCCCTGTAAAGGCGACTGAGCTGCAGGTTGCTCCATGGAAGGGCAAGGAGAAAGGGGACCATGGTAACTTGGTCTTCCCATGTTTGCTAAGCCCAAGAGGGCTCCTTAGCTCTCATTAGGTGCTTTTTTTCCCAGGAAATATGGCTTTGGTGCCCCCTTAATTGTAGAAGCTGCCTAAAACCAAAATGTAAATCAGCTGCTCCTTTCCCATCAGGCTACTGCCTGAGTTTGTGTATTAGCACCACTTGATATCTGCCAGGTGTTTAAAGATGGGTTAGCTTTGACAGCCTGTCCTTTGGGCTGCAAAGTCTATAAACATGAACCAGAACTCTGTATTCTGCAGCACTTTCTTCCACAGTTTTTAATGATTTTTCCTAGTGCTCCTGTGAGGTACTTATTAACCGAGAAAAGAAATTATGGGCTTGGCCAAGGTCATTCCAAATCTCCTAGCAGAGTCAGAAAGAGGAATAGAGACTATTTAGACCCTCCCCTGGAGCAAGCTGCCCAGAGACCCTCTCTCAGTGTGGTAGCAGCCATATGGAAAGCCCTGGTCTTGCTGACGGTTGGTCAGCTCAAAATCTAAATCCACCAACAGCAGGTGATCCCAAGGGGGACATCTCCTGTAGGGCAACCTCAGTTTATTTGCTGGCAAATTGCTTGGAAAATATCAATCTCAAAGCAAAGGTTTGCTCAAAGATCTTGTTCTGTGGTGGTTTTTTTTTTGCTGACCTGAAACTAAATCTGAGCCATTATTTTGAAATCTTCAGTGAAATCAAGTTGGAACTTGATCTTCTCTCTCTATCATACTCCTAACTATCAGCTCAGAGTCATGGCTTGACTGGAAATGGTTCGCTCACAGCCTCTGCCTGGTCTGTGGACCAGCAGCACGCTCAAGCCCTTACTCCTATAGCTTCTCCAGGCCGTTTTTCATGGACCTCTTCAGGGGACCATTTCAGCATGGGATATTTCATCTGCCTGAACTTGAACTGTATGGCTCACAGCAGCATAGGAGGAGACATTTCTTTGACTCCCTTCCTCCTGCAGCAGGGGACAGGCTGGTGTTAATACACAGGATCCACAGCAGCTCTGCTTTTTCCACGTAGGTGTCCTGCATTTGTCCTTGCATCTGATCCTGCAGGGCTGCAAGGTGCATGCTGAAGCTGAGGGACAAGGCAGGTATTAGCAGATCTAAGGAGGCTTTGGCCTGTGATAACAGGTTTAGAGTCCTAGAAACCAGTCACAGTGCTGTGCTAGAGTGCACGTGTGCTCTGATTCTGAGTAGGAAGCAGGACAAAGAGGCAAAGTCTTCACTGAAGCCCCTGTCCCACTACCTCACTTATTTCTGTATGTTGTATTTTCCATTCTGAGACAGTTAATGAGTTTCAGACACAGCTGCACCTGAACTGCAGCAAAGCCAAAGCTTCCCAATGAGGCTGTGGTGGATCTGCTGAGGTTCTGTGCTGATGGGCTCAGCCCTCAGCTTGGCCAGACTCCTTCACACCTCACAGAGCCTCACTGGCTTTTTTCTAAGGGCAAAAGGAGGTAGATGTACAATTCACTGGCCGTGGATCTCACCATGCCACTGAACACTCTCTCTTAGTTCAGTCCTTGCTCTTTCTGCCCATGTAGCTTTAGAAAGGACGGTGGTTAATTTGAGCTCTGACTGAACGGCTCATACCAAGGTCATACTCAGGCAGAGGGATCCAACTGCTCCTTATAGCTGGTGCTACAGCAGGTCTCTCTAGAGCCTGTGTTGAGAGTGGTGGTATCAGGAAGCATCCCCTGAGGAGCCAAGCTCAGGGGCAGGAATATATTTTCTCCAAGTTGTTTCCATCCTACAGACCCCTGCGAGGACAATGGCTTTTAGATTTTCGTGCTTGATGCCTGGTATTGCTTTTATAATCCAACTTGCCTTTTCTCCTATGCTTTCCTTCTGGCAGCACCTGAAGACGTCTCCAATGTTTCATCAAGCTCCAAGTTCACAACTGAGTATGAACCACCATGTCTTAGTAAGTCTTCATAAATCATTACTGACACAATAAAGCCAGGTGTTGAGTCCACACAGGTGACTGAAAGGCTGTCTTGGAAAAGGATTTATCTATTGTCAAGGCCTCCATTATGGGTGGAACTCTAGAGTGTGTTTCTAAGACTCCTCCACTGGCCTGCCCTGTATATCTTAGGTACATTCAGATGGATTAATAGCTTTAACATATGAAGCATATAGCTACTTCAATTTGTGTATCCTAAGGTTCCACACTAGACTGACAGCCTGTAGGCACAATGTGGACTCCTGGGAGCACCTCCTTCCCTCACCCCACCAGGTCTTCCCTAGACAGACAATCCCAGGCCACCTGAGATCCCACCAGCCCTCCCAGATTCCCCTTCCATCCCAAATGTCCAGCATCCCCACAGTCCTGCAATCCCTGAAATACAGGATGTGTACCAATAGAGGTACACTACTTCAAAGTATGACATGGGGTACAGAGGTCAGGCATCCCTAGGCACATACAAAACATGTCTCTCTTATTTGGAAAGAGCTGCTCTCCACAGCACAGGACAATTGTACTGTGTGCACTGAAGGCCAACACACAGGAACATGGTCCTGCCTGACACACGTGAATGAGAGCAAATGAGCAGCACCTGCACTTGCCTTTTCCCTGGCATGGTGCAAGAGACAGGCTGGCCTGCACCAACCTCAGAGGGCATTCATTTTTCACAGCTCACAAGCCTTGCGCACATCCACACACAACGGATGGAGCTGCAAGGTGGTTTTAGCTGCCTCAGCTCTCCCAGGTGCTGGGGTTTCATGATCAGCTTCTATCCCAGCCCAAGGGGTTGAGATACTATGGTCCTTCAGGCTCCCTTTGATATTTCTGCATTACCACCCAGGATGCAGACACAGAGATAGGTATCTCCTCTGTGCCCTTGCGGTGGAAAAAGTATGGTAAAAGCTTTAAATCACAGCATAAATGAAACAACTAGTGATATATTCCTTAATTGATAGGCAGAAATTGGACTGATTTGAACAAAAAAAAAATCAAAAAAGATGCAAAAGGTGAAAGAAAAAGAATACATGGAATTGTTAAAAATTAATTGTTAATTGTAAAAATTATTTAACTTTTAAACATGTAAAACAGGAATCCCCCAATGGTGGTGTGTTTTGTAGCTGTTACACACAAGTCACAGTTAACAGCACACCAAAGAGTAGCCACTGCTTCTATTGCTGGCAAAGGTATCGAGTACCTAAACCATTGGACATCCTGCTGAAGATGTCTCTGCTAGACGTCCACTTACTCTCTTACATGAAGCTTTCTTTGCCCTGGGTTAATTTTTTAATTTTAACTAGATACTTCTATCATACTCCATGGCTAAAAATGACTGAGCAGTTGGTAAATAGGTGTTTAAAAAGATTTCCATAATGGTGGGCACAGCAGTTAAGAGGAACAGCTCACGTGTTTGGCCAGACAGGCATGACCAAGTCTTGAAGACAGAGAGGTGACACTGAATATCGCCATCCCCTAGGTTAAGAGCCAGGGTCAGGAAAAAGATGTCAAGGCAGGCTGATTTCCACCAGTCTTCTGGCAAAGGAGACCTGTTACATACTTGGCCTCCCATCAACTCATTTCATTTCTTTGCCACCAGATGTGAATTTCTGCCCACAAGCAGCCATGTGCTGCCCATCGGGTATGGACGATTACGGATGGATTGCAGCAGCCGTTGGCTGGAGCCTCTGGTTTCTGACTCTCATCCTGCTCTGTGTGGACAAGATCACAAGACTCCGGCCTGACGAACCCAAATATTTGGTGGCCTGAAGCAGGGCAAGACAACCATCACCCAGGAGCAGTGAGGTGCAGTCTGACAGAGCATTTCAATCACTTCCTAGGAAAAAGAAAGGGAATGTACCTTCAGCTAAAAAAGGTCAGATCTAAGTGGGGCACCTGCTGGGCTTTCATCCTCCATGGCAGGTAAAGAGCTGTCAGGCAAGGTGTGGAGCAGGCAAGTCCCTGTAAGCCACCACCTATGTCCCACAGTGCACAGAAACGCTTTTCCCTGAGCCCTTTCATGCTCCTGTGAGAGCAGCAGCAACGAGATGCTGAAGGACCAGCTACCAGTCTATAGGATATTGCCTTACCACAACCCAGTACACAACCTTTAACTTTGAAACAGAAAGTGAGCAAATAAAGCTATTTTCTGGAGGGTCAGCGTTACCAGACCTGTTACTAAGCTCTGGGCCAGGTTACAGCAGTACATCAGGTGTAACCCATTCATTATACTGAGTCCCTTTCACTTGCTCACCTGCAATATTTTAAGGTCTATTAACTGACACCAGCAAAAACTCTGTTACGGAAACTTCAGAATTGCTTCAGCTGGTTTGAAATTAAAACTAATTTTTTTCAGTGCAGTCTGTGTGTGAACTGTTTTGTAGGAATTGAAAGTTGGTTGTATTTATCCAGCTTGCACCTGCCCATTTAACAAACCTGAGTGGAACCGTGGCAGGCAGGCTTAAACCAGCATATCCAACTCATGCACAAAACTGCTCCTAAATTATGCAAGATGACAATAAACACTCTTATTGATGGAAATATTCTCACTGACTGGTTTATATATTGATAAAGTTTATATTGGCAAGGAATTACCAAACCCAAATTGTTAGAAATACGATTCTAACAAGAAATATTCATTCAGGAGGGTTTGCCTCTCTGCAGTCAAACTGTCTGGTTTGGGGCAGTTGTACCAGTTTGATTTCTATCTATTACTAAAACAATAAATCAGTGTTAAACTCATCTAGACATCCCCAGGCTATATATCTAGCAAACCTTCTAGAAACCAACTGAAATGAAACATAAAAAGTTACTCTTCAACCAAAGAAAGCTCTATTGGAGATTGGTATCTATTAAATATCATTAAAGCCTCCCTTCAGCTTATCAATGCATAACTTTCCCAGTATAAAAACGATCAAGATCAGTTTAAGACTCTTCAAAATTGATTCTGGCACAACTAGACACTTCAATCGGGACAATGCTGTGCAGTTCCAGAGCGATGGACAGTCCCCCCTTATCAACCATCCACCATCACCAGGAACAGGTACAAGTTAGACACTGAGGAAAAGACATCCTTCCCTATCGTTAGCATCACTTAAAACAAGAAAACCTTTC